>PVLD010014252.1:0-53044 GCA_004027595.1 Dinomys branickii
CAAGGTATGGAATATAAATGTATGATAAATTTTTTAAAAAGAATAAATCCATAAAAAGCACTGGAATTGGAGCTTGTAGAAGGTAAGGATCTGGTTTACTTTCTCAGGATGCGAACAGCTTCTGTACATCATGAATGCAAAGCCACTTTTAAGTAGTGTGCATGAAAACATCTCTAAGAATAACTTGAAGGCACTAAAGTTGAAAAAGTATATGATTATCTCGATTATACCACTGTTGGATTTCCCAAACTCATCAAGCCTTGAGCATCAGGTTTAGAGTTGGACTGAGGAGAACAGTAGAACTTAGGGACAATGTTCAATATTTTTTCAGGTAATTTAAAAATCAGATAATATTCCAGCTCAAAGTCTTAATTCATGGGCAGCATTGTATACCTCTTTACTAAGTCATGTGCTATTTGCAACACAAACAATTGTAAATTTTAGCCAGTGTAGTCTTGGATAGGACAGTCATAACATCATGGCGGTATGTACAAAACCCTCTCCACATGGGTAATGGTGGAACCAGCATTGTCAAAGGAGAGGACAATCAGCTGAAGGAGTCCTTGGATCCAGATGTGAGTTTGAGTCTGACTCTGCTGTTTGTTTCACTGCGCAACTTTAGGCTCAATATCTCTGAGCTTCAGCTTTCTCTTTTGTGCCAACTTCTCAGGGCTATTGTGACCATTGGACAACACAGTGCCTCTTGTCTTTTCAGTAAAGTGTCCATTTCAGTGGCCTCATGTGGCAGGACACAGTAGGATGATTCATTTACTCAGCAAGTACCTGCATTTCTGCACAAAGTTTTTAAAAGCCAGTGGGGGACAAGGAAATCCAAAGACTGGGTGTTGGCCTGTGTGCAGTAGCCTTTTGTGTGGCCGTGAGAGTTTGACCTTGCTGAGCAGAATGCCAAGATGAAAACCAGAGCCCACCATGCCTGGGTGACAGGGAAAGATCTCAAGAAATAGCCCCATGAAGAAAGGAAATACGTCTTCATAACGAAGGAAATTATTTGCTGGGACACAGGACTTAACAATATGCTTATCACATTTTGTTATTGATGTGTGATATAAATACACTTTCTGGCTTTCCCAAAGACCTTCAATAAAAGTCATGCACTCCTCCTCTTATAAAATAGCTTTATTGGAAGAAAAGGTGTTTGGGTTTGGTTTAGTTTGGTTTTGTTGAGACCAGCTCTCACTAGGTAACATCAGCTGGCCTCCGATTCATGGCGATCCTTCTGCCTCAGCCCCCCAGGAGCTGCTGTGAGCCATCACATGTAGCTTGAAATCAATTTGGAAAGGCATAAGGAAGGAGTCAGACTCCAGGAGAGTCAATCCCACTTGCTCAGAGTGAGGAGGGTGAGGCCAACCTGGCTTCACTCTGTCCCTAAAACTCATCAGTCCAAACTGTTCCTCCCATGGGCATTTGGAAACCCCTCACCCCTCTAGCCAGCCTCCCCCACTTCTAAAGACACCCTCATCTTCCTACCAGCCCATTTCCACCTGGAGGTCCCCACATAAAGCCACTCCAGGTAGATGCAGAAGATTCCCTATCAATGACACCAGCCTGTCAACTTAGAGGGCTGGCTGCTCCCTCAGACTTCCTTTTGATGTGTTAACAGCTCCTGTCTCAGGATTCTGTAGGAGGAAGAGAGAGAAGAGGAGGAGGAAGGAAACCCCTTTCTCCCAGCTGTTCTTCTCCCACTAGCGCTCTGTTGATTGGGGATCCCCACTGAGCTTGAAGCCAAATCTCTTGGGGATCCCCGCTGAGCTTGAAGCCAAATCTCGGGCCCCACTACACGCTGGCAGCCCCCATTTTATCAGGTGTTACAACCCCGACGGTGTGGGCGGATAGATGCCCTTTCCTCTTGGAAGTAATCCTCTTCCCGAAGAAGCCCAGCCCAAAGCCCTTCTGGGAAGGTGTGGGACTCCTGGTGTCAGCCCCTGGGCCGCCCAGCTGGCAGGCCAGACAGCAGCCTTGAGGATCAAAGGAGCCCTGGGAGGGTACCAGACTGGAGCTCAAGGAGCCTCACCTGTTTATCAAAGGAGCTCTCTGGGGGGGAGGCTGGAGCCTGTGCATTTAACCAAAGGGGGTTTCGATTCAAGATGAGTGATAGACCTGAGCCAAGGAGTGGGTGGGGAGAGGAGCTCCGGACCTTTTCCCCAAGATGCTGGCAGTGGGTGGGAGGCAGCCTCACGGCGGCCACGGTAGACTTTGAGAGGAAGAAGGCCAGGGAAGGAGAAAGGGCCCCGTCTTCGATGATGGAAGAGATGCTTTTCGTGTTGCCTAGGTGGGCGGTGTATGTCCCCTCAGGAAGGTAGGCCCAGCGCTGCCCACTGCTGGCACAGCATCCAGAAACAACCACAGCCCGTGTGCAGCATTTCTCCACATTTCTCCAGCATTTCTCTGATGGGAAGGGGATGGGAAGCACCAGGCTCATCAGCTGACAGCTTTCAAAGCCCAAAGCTTATCTGTGCCCAGCAAACACCTCCAACCTGGGACTTCCTCTGCCAGTATCCTCCAGGCTTGGATGGAAGGAATCAGGGTTCAGACGGTCACTTGCCTCAGCTTGAGCCAGCCAGGGGGTGTTTATTTCATGGTGACTCAGATGTACCTGTGGTCACAGCCTTCTGAGAGTGACTTGGACCCACAATCCCAAAGATCACTCCCCATTGGCCGACTCAGTTTCCAGTCTCAGGAGAAAGATGTCTTTTCCTCCTAAGCCTCAGAGTGGTTAGGGACCTTTGCTCCTACCGGCTGATTCCCTCTGCTCAAAGTCAGGTGTCCAGCCTTGCCTCATGTACAAGGTGGCTGCTATAGCTCCAGACTTTCAACAGAAAGAGAAAATAAAGCATACCTCCCACAAATCCAACCTCTGCAAGCCTGGCTGGGAACAGGGTTGCCTTCATGGGCCTCCTGACTTGTGGAATAACACCAGGTCTCTTCTGCAGGGAAGCATGGGCACCAGGAAATGCATTCTCTCCCTCTCACTCCAACCTCTCTAATCTAGGGATTTTAGGAAATTTACCAGACAACTATATGGTGTGAGGGGCTGGGAATGTGATAAAGTGGTAGAGTTCTGGCCCAGTATTCAAGGCCTGGGGCTCAAACTCCAGAGCCACAAGGACAAGCAACACAGAGCTAATGGTTTATGAGTAGGATGATTTCATTTTGTGGGTTCATTGGATAAAAAGTCCAAGTAAAGCACTGAGCCCATTGACATGAAAGAAATACTTATCTTTTCTAAAGTAAAGCAGATCCAGCTCCAAACCTCACTTTTTAAGTGGAATGAGCAGCTTCAGTCGAATCTGATGGCTCCACCTCTGTCCCTTGGGATGTTTGACACACTGTCCAGGAATACGAGAAGCCAAGCCCCCATCCTTCCCTTTCAAAGCAGCCCCTCCAGGGCTCCCACCAGCCAGCGAGCCTGCAGTTCCAGGAGGCTGCATCTCAGAACTTTCCCAGACAACCCATCTGTGTGCTGTGCAGAGCCTGGCCCCACCCCTTCCCATCATCCCCTGGTGCCATGTGAGGTCCAATGTGCACGGCTCCTTGCACAGAACCCTAGCTGCCTATCTAAGTGGAGAAGATGTTTCTTCTTCATTCTCTTTCCAGGGAGACCCAAGTAGCAAGAAAATAAACATCAGTTAATCTCCAAAACTGCAATCCTGTCAGACATTTCCACTTATTTTCATGACATTTCTAAATGTACATTTTGACAAACTATGAACAAACTAATTACTTTTAAGCTAAATGAAATTGCTCTTGAATTTTCCAAAACTTACTCAAAATGACCAGTTTTGTGCTTCCCTCCTTCATTCAGTACATGGATATGTGAAACTTCTCAACTTTACTCTTAAGGTCTATAAGTCCAAGATGTGGACTGGAAGAATCCCCAGGTTTCAGAAAGGCTGGCTTCCAAGACCTGTCATGGCATGGGATAGTGGCTTCTGTCGACCGCAGTTAGAATATTTGAGGATGAGAAGCACACCTGGTCCGTGCCAAGCCAGACATCTTCCCTAGCCTCTCTGATTCTGTGTGGCCTGCTGGTAAAGGGATGCCCAGAATATTCTGGAATAGTTCTGCACAAAAGGTGAAAGGAAAGCACAGCCATTGCCTTTTCTCAGTGAGACTGAAAACAAATGGTCATTTCTTTCTGCAGGGCCCCTTGCCCCTCACCAGCTTTAGGCAGGGAGACTGTATAGTCTAACTTTCCTGTGAGATAAGCATTCCTGGGCTGCTCAAATACTATACAAGTCTCTTCCTTGGGAGGTTTTTCAAAAAGACCTAGACCCACATAGCTAACCTCAGACCGTTTGGTTAAACAAACCACTGCTGGCCACTTCCCCTTTCAAATTTCTAGCCAATCCTGCCTCACCTGCCCTCCCCATCCTCTTGCTCAGTGGCTGCTCTGTAAGGCCAGTAAGGCAAGGGTAGGCTGACTGGGGTGGGTGCTTTTGACCTCTAGTTTTTGAGGCTGATTATTTTCCAGCTACGTCTGATTTTCAGGGAAAGAGGGCATGAGGGTCGGCAGGTGCTCTCGGAGTGAACAGGATAGCCTCCTTTACGACGTGAGAACAATGAAACCATTTTAAGACAGCTGAGCTTCAAGTTTAAAAGTTATTCCATTCATGAAGCAATTACATGGTTTTTTTTCAAAAAGTACAATTGAAGTTTAATTCATTGTTTTTCACCACGTATTTCTTCCCACTACCACTGTTTGAGGCATGGCTCTTTATTTTTCTAATTGGAGAACAGAAATGAACATGCTTTTGAAGGCCTAACTCCAGAAGAAGTGAGCAGGACCCCACAGTGGGTCATAAGTGCCTGCCCCTTCCTGGACCTCAGCATCCACACCCCTGTCCTGTGAGGCGCCATGGTCTCTGCACTGCCACGAGCTCCACACATGACCTCCGTGCCCTCCTTGTACTAGCCTCTAGGAGCCTGTGGGTGAGGCCAGGAGTGAATGACACACCTCTGAGGTGACCTTGGGTGGCAAAGAGCTGCATCCGGCTTGCCTGCCAGCCTCTTTGGATCACTTTGACTTTACGGTGGCACCTTTAAGAACATCCTACTGGCCTGAAACCCCCTGAGAGCCACATGCAGTGACCTGGGAGCTGGGGCCATGATGCAGGGTGGAGGGCCACGGTCCTTTAGGAGCCAGAGTCCTTGTACTGTGCACAGCTTCAGACTTCATCCACTGCTGCTTGTGCTGCTCCACTTGGGCCAGAGGAAAGGAAATGGCAAGCTGAGCTTTGATGACCGGGGGGGGGGGGGCTGCCTGGACCCTACTTCCGGGGCATCCAAATAACTCATGTCTATTGTCCCAACTCTACTATTCAGTTAATGTGGAGAAGGACATTCTTTAGTTAGGGAAAGCACTGAGGACACTCAATGATTTGTTTATTGTTTGTTAGGATAAGGCTTCATTATACAACTAGGACTGGTCTTAAGTTTGAATTTATGATCCACAATCCACCTGTCTCAGCCTCCTGAGTGCTGGGATTACAGATTTATGTTGGATTACAGGTTAAGAAGGATAATTCTTTAATTATCCTTGCTAAAATGTTTGGTATCCGCCCATTTGTACTAGCTACGCCCTTGGTTCCCGCTCAATAAAAGGTGCCTGAGATTGGTAATCAAGGCTGCGATCCGAAAGGCTGTACGCCCCCTGATCCCAGCCTTCTGCCTCTCTTATTTTTCTTGTCTCTCATATTTTTCTTTTCACCTGAGGGCACCTCGTTCTTGGGACCTGGCACCCTGGACAGAAACGGAATATAGAACAAGTTAATGCACATCCAGAGAGCCTGCGCCCCCAGAATTCAGGATGTTAGAGAACAGTGTTGTGCTCACATATGAGAAGGCTTCATCACATCACACAGCTCTGTCTTGCACCCTCCTTTCTTCTTCTGAGGCTCTGTACAGCATGGGGGAGTTTCCAGTGTTTTGATCTGAGTTTAGGTGTAAGGGTTTCTTTTCCCCATCTGCAGTCAGCGCCCAAGCCAGCAGAAGGCATGTACACAGGCTCATGTACAGTGCTTGCAAATACATGCCAATGGGGAGTGAAAGGACCGTGGCCCTCCACCCTGCATCATGGCCCCAGCTCCCAGGTCACTGCATGTGGCTCTCAGGGGGTTTCAGGCCAGTAGGATGTTCTTAAAGGTGCCACTGTAAAGTCAAAGTGATCCAAAGAGGCTGGCAGGCAAGCCGGATGCAGCTCTTTGCCACCCAAGGTCACCTCAGAGGTGTGTCATTCACTCCTGGCCTCACCCACAGGCTCCTAGAGGCCACAGGCTGGCTGGGTAGTAGAGACAAAACAGGTAATAGGAAAGTGCAGCTCACAACCCTTCAGTCGAGCAGTGAGACCCATAAACACAAATTTTAAAGCAGGTGATAAGTGCTAAGAAAGAGTAAGCTCAAGCTAGCTGCCGGTGAGGGCCCCGGGGAGCCCTCCTTCCCCAGGGCCTAGAGCGGACATTGCCAGCAGCTCCGAGGGAATGGACACACAAACACCTAGACCACCTGCTGCGTCAAATCAGACTCCTTCTGACAGAGGAGACGGTGCGGCAAAGCTGGCTGGGGGAATGATGGGGCCTGTCAGTCACAGATCACAGGGCATGGCCAGGACTCAGACGCAGGACTTCTGGGGAGCTCCCCCGGGGTGCGGACGGCATCAAAAGAGCACCCATGGTGGAAAGCTGTGTCCTAGGTTTCCACAACAGCCAGCACCGTACTTCTCAGAGGCAACGTGTACTTTCATTTTTACTTTTACCCTCTTTTCCTCTTGGTTCAGATAAAGTTCACTCTGCAGAGCTGATTTCTTCCATACCGCCTTACCCCGCACTTCTCCAATAAACATTTGGCACTGTTACTGGCTTGTCCAATTCTTTGTTTGAAGCAGGAAGGACCTGGAATACTTTGCTTGGGGAGCCACTTCTAAAGGAACAACCCTGTGACACTTCTGCCCTCCTAGCAAAGCTGTCCCTTCCTGACCCCCTGTGCCCATGGTAACCCCTCTCCTAACATGCACAGCCCCAGTTGCTTGGCCTGACTTTGCATCTTGTATCAGTGGACTCATGCAGGACAGTTCACATGGGGACATTCCTGAGAGTCACTGGTTTGCACCGAGTTGTACATTGTTTGTCCTTGAGGCTGCATGGTGTCCCCTTGTGGGGCTCTACTGTGACACTTATTCAGTCTGCTGTTTATTTCCATTTCATACTCTTATTTGATTTCCTGAATTATTAAAATATCTCATAATATCAGAGATTACCGAAAGAAGCCTTTCTGCTCTATTCATTTTTAGGGCACATGCATGTATTTCTTTGTCCTGAAATTCATGGTTACAAAGGCAGCCACCTCTGTGATCCTGGCCCCAGCACCCAGTCACTGCACCTCTCCTTACTTCTGGTATCTCCCTATGTTTCCAGAAGTCTCCCTCTTCTCTTTCGGTTTTTAAATGGATCGTGTTTATTGGTCAAGACATTATGAACCCATGAACAAGGATGACTTGGCTTATGACCTTATTCTTCAGTATTAATGGGTTTCCTTATCTTTGTCCCCTCTGAGGTGAATAATATATTGAAATTCCTTTCTCTAGTCATTCTTTCTACATCTCTTTCCCCCACTCTGGGAAGCCAGAAGGTGCCCCTGGAGGCTGCCTTGCTTTCATCTCCCTGCCCTGTCCCCATCTCCTTGGTATTCTGATTGACAATTAAATTCCTTTCCCTCCTCCCAGGTGAGTCTCCCATGCTTTATGCAGGGCTTAACCCTAACGTGAGAACAGAAAAGCCATGAGACACTCATTGAGCCCAGTCTGCAGAGGGTTTGCATCCATCACCACCATCTACTGATGGACATACAGGCTGCTTCTAGGATTTAGCTCTTATGAATTCTGCTGGTATAAACATTGGTGTGCATGTAGCACTATAATATGATAACTTAAGCTCCTAGGAAATATACCTATGGGGGATAGCTGGGTCTTGTGGCATTTCAAATTTCAGTTCCTTGAGAAATCTCCATATTGAATTCCACAGTGGTTGTACTGGTTTACATTCCCATCAACAGTGCAGGAGGAGGCCAGGCGTGGCGGCGCTTGCCTGTAATCCCAGCGCTTGGGAGGCTGAGGCAAGTGGATCATTGCAAGTTCGAGACCAGCCTGAGCTACAGTGAGCTCAAGGCCAGCCTGAACTGCATAGCAAGACCCTGTCTCAAAAAAAAAAAACAATGCAGGAGGGTTCCTTTTTCACCATAGCCACGCCAGCACTTGTCATTGTTTGATTTCTTAACAACTACTATGCTTTTTGGTGTCATGGAATCTCAGTGTTGTTTTAATTTGCATTTCTGGAATGGCCAGAGATGGTGAATATTTTTTTTCCTATATTTGTTGACCATTTACATTTCTTCCTCTGAGAAGTGTCTGTTCATTTCCCTAGAAATAGATCTTTAGTTTTAGGTGGTTTCATTTTTCTGAGTTCTTTGTATATACTACAAATTAGTCCTTTGTATGAAGAGTAGCTGGCAAAAACTTCTTCCCATTCTGTAGGCTGTCTCTTCACTCTACTGACTGATTCTTTTGCTGTACAGAAGTTATTTAGCCTTATATAAAATCATTTGTTGATTTTTGCTGGTATTTCTTGTGCAATTGAAACTTTGCTTAGAAAACCCTTTGGTATACCTATCTGCTCAAGTGTTTTATCTATTTTATCTTACAAAAGGTTTAATATTTTTGTTTTAATGTTTATATCTGTGGTCCGATTTTATTTTAATTTCATATATGGTGAGAGGTAAGTATCCAGTTTCATTCTGCTGCAAACAGATAACCAGTTTTCCCTGCACCACTTATTGAAGTCGGGCTCTTGAATCAGGGTCTTTTCATTCACTGTGCTTTTTCACGATGCAAATTAAAACAAGTGAGGCACATCTCTCAGTCAGCCATGTGATCAGTCACAAGGAGGAGTCACCAGTAGCATTTCCTCCAGCATATGGTTTTGGACCTTTTGTCAAAGATCAGACATTTGAGTATGTTTGAAGAGGTTTCTGCGTCCTTATTCTGTCCTACTGTTCCATGTCTCTGCTTGTGTTCCCGTACCATGCCCCCCTATCATTACCGCTTTGTCATCGCAGCCGGAGGGCAGGCTTTGCTATGCTGCCTGCTTTGCACTTACTGCCCAAGATCGTTTTACCTGTTCTGGGCCACTTCTGGTTCCATATGAATTTTAGGATTGTTTTTTCTAAATCTGTAAAGCGCACTATATGGATATTTTGCTTGGGCCTGCACTGAATCTGTATAAGCTCTGAGAGTATGGCCATTGCGACAATATTAGTTCTGTCTATCCAGGAGCAGGGGACATCTTTCCATTTTCTGAGGTCCTCTTCAACTCCTTCTTCAGAGTACTGTAGTTTTCTGTGTAGAGGTCTTTCACTTCACAGGTACTTCATTTTTCTTGAAGGGACTGTGATGGTAATTGTTTTCAGAATTTCTTTCATATTCCATTCATTATGCCCACCTCACCTTTTTAATATGGAAAGTTACAAACGAAATTAGGAAGATGGTTCTGGAATCCTAGCATATCATAGCAAGATGGTTGTGGACTGATGTGGGGACTAAAAGTGGCTAGAGTGTCAGTTTCTGAGGCTATTTGGGGGACACCTATGTCTCCAGGCTAAGCAACAAAAGGTGGTCTGGGGCGAGGTCCTTCTCATCAGGAGTCTCCAAGCTGCCCTGAAAAGAATGTCTTCTTCCAGTAAACCAAATCATTCTTCCCCACAAACCCCCAAGTGGACTCCCAGAACTGAGAACAAGCATATTCACATCATACTTGCACTGCTGGGAACACTTACCCATACATACTAAATGACCCATGGAATGGAACTAACCTCTGCTCTAAAAATCTGAGATTATAGCATCCTCTGTGCTCCTGGTATGGAAACCCTTCAAGCTCACTGAGAGGAAAAACGTAATAGTGGGGCTCCTTGGCCACCAGAGCTCAGCCACAAAGGAGCTTGCCTGCACACAGACATGTGGGTAAGTTTAAAGAACAATCCAAGGCTATACACAAGAGGCGAGGGTAACTGGGAGGGACACAGTAGAAGAGATGTAATACGCATGCCTGATGTCTGGAACAACATTTTGAATTCAACTCCCTCTTGTCGTTCCTCCCAGCTATATAAGCTTGAGGACAGCCTCATTGGCCCAAGTCTCAATTGTTTTATCTGTAAAACAGGAACAACAGTAATAAAAGTGGGTAGTAGTGAAGATTAATATAATTTACCCAACAATACCCAGTAAATATTTTATCTAACTTGGACTGAACAGAATACAGATGACTGTTAATGTACAACAGCTGGACTGACAACTTTGCTACTTTATGATGGTACAAAGCCAAATACAGCCAGCAGAAACTGTGCATTGAACTTGAATTGGGGTCTTTTCATTCCCAACACTTTTTCTTGACACAGGGTAAAACCAGTGAGCCACAGCTCCCAGTCAGCCACCTGATCAGTCCCAAGGAGGAATGATCAGCACTCTGGGATATAGCATGTCCTTGAACAAGATAGGTGTATCAAGTGCATTTTCAACACTTGCTATTTTCTACTTTTTAGGGTATACATAAGGGAGTAGCTGTACAATTAATAGTGACCTCATCACAATGTATTTTTAAGCTGTTTTGCATGTTGGACTTTTTTTGTTTACTCATTTATTAGTTTTCATGATACTGAAGATTTTGTGCAAACCTAGGGCCTTTACCCTGGGTTACAACTCCAGTTCTTTCTTTGCTTTTGTTTTGAGACAGGGCCTTACTAAGTTACCGAGTTGCCTAGGCTGGGCTCAGAGTTGTGGTCCTCCTGGCTCTGCCTCTGAGGGTCCTAGGACCACAAGCATCTGTCACCACACCCCACTAAGGCTGAACCTTTTAGAATTTGTAACTGATTACTTTGAAGTGCAAATACTGCCAGAAGCAATCTGTTTCACTTATGTGAACACTAATGGAACTTATGACATCTCCTTCGGCAGGGGCTTTCTCACTGTCGCCTCTTGCTGTTACAAGGGAGGCTTGTGCACATAAGCCATAAATGACAGGAATCAGGCCACCACTGGTGGACATGGACTCTTTGCGTGAGTGGCAAGCCACTCTGAAGCAGAATAACCTGAAACACCGGCAGTCTCTTGGCCGGCCATGCAGTAGCTCAGGAGAAAGCACGGTCTTGCCTAGACAGCTGCCCCTGTTCTGCTCCCCAGGCTGGAAAACCCAAGAGGCTTCACTGTCTCTGAGGCCTGGCCTTTGCTCCTTATTCTCCCCACTTTCTACCTCCAGCCAGGTGGCACCCAAGAGTATAGGCAGGAGCAGCCAAGGGCTCAGCAGGCCTGGCTGGAAGAAGAGCTGCCACCCACTCAGGGGTACCTGTGTGGTCCTGGCAATCACAGGCCAGGTTTAAGAACAGAGAATGAACTCCGCCTACCACCTGCACAGGCATATGGCCTGGGCCAGGGAGAGCACAGTGTCCTCAGGTCCCAGCTGCCCACCTCCAGAGCTGGGCACAGCTAACCCCCACTCACCTGTCCTGCTGAGGAAAAGGTACAGCAATGCCACAGACGTGCAGGAGGGATGAACCCAAGTGAAAGACAGAGAAGACAGCTGGGTCCAGATGGTGCACAGAGGACCCCAGAGCAGAGCCCAGAGCGCGCAGCAGAGAGGGACTACGGCAAAGAGCAAGCACAGGAGTCCTCTCATCTGCCAGGACTGACAACAGCCAGGTAAAAAGCAGTGAGCCTGGGGGAGGACAGACGCACTCCCTGGCAGGGGAGACACCCTCCCTCTCATCCCCACTTGGCATCTGGCTGTCTGGCTTTGCATGGGTGTGGTTTGTTCCACTGAACTCACAGAGGTGAGTTTGCAACCCTGTGTTTGAAGTCTTCTCCTCGAGTAAAGCTGATTCCCCAGCTGCCTCCATCCAGATCCCAACAAGAGTTAGACACCAAGACGCTCCTGGAAGGCACAGGTCATTTGAAGTCCCTGTGAGTTCTCTGCCACTCTTTTCTTCTGCTCAGAGGAAGGCCCAGGGGTGAAGCCCACCCCATACACCAGCCCTCACCAGGGCACAGCTCCTCTCTGCTCTAATCTGCCTCACACAACCTGCTTGCCTGCCTCTGCCTGCCTTCCATCCGGTGACCCATCCAGACTGTGGCTGCCATGGTGAGGGACAGCCACACCAGCAGCCTCTTATTCCCTTTCCCTGGCCAGCCCTAAGTGAGCCAGACACATCCACACATATACACAGAAGGATGTAGGCCTGCCATATGCACATACACGTGCTCACACCTAGGTTCCTCACCTGGAAATGCATAAACATGGTGCATACATTTGAAATGAGGCTGCTCTTGAGCCCAGCACTCACTTCCAGAGAGGCATGTGCCCTTTCCAAAGGACCCAAAACACGCAGGACTTCACATAGCCCACTGCCAGACAAGAACCTCCTTGCAAAGGACATTGGCCCATCTGCAGGATGCCACCCCTCCTTGCTGTGCTCTGCCACCCAGCACTTACACAGAGAGTGATCACGCCCATGACCGCTGCCAGAAGGGATGCCTGTCCCTGGCACTATGCCAGGTAGTTTACACACATCACTTCCCTTTGTTCTCCCAGCAACACAGGACGAGCGCTATGACCAGCACGTGGCACTGCCCTGCTCCTGAGCATAGCACAGGTCACGTTAACTGCTTGGGGGCCTAGACACAGATGGCTCCTGGTGCACAGGATGACCCTGGGCACACAAGCAGGGCAGGTTAGGCACAGTTAGCCAGAATCACACCGAGGACAGGTCCTGTGCTCCTGCTGTAGCTGCAGCCCAGCACTGGTGCCCTCTTTCCAGGTGCCCCTCTAACAGGACCCACTCCTCATGCTCAAAGCTGGAAGGGTGCTACCAGCCTCTTCCACCATCTTTACTGCTACACTGAAAGACAATGTTCTGGTCAGCTCACAACGATAGCTCAAGGGCTGGTATCTTCCTCCTGCAACTCTTCTGCCTAAGTTTTAGAGGATGTGGGCCCAGGAAGCCTGCTGAACTTCTACTCCTGGGAAGCGTGTCTTTCCATAGTGGATTCCAAAATAAAATACGTGGTATCCAGTGTGACATATGTTAGTTGCTCGTCTCCAGCCCTAACAAAAGAAATAAAACGGGGAGAGCTCATGCACAGGTGCCTGAGGACAAGAGCAGTCACAAATGTCTCTGCCAGAACCACAACCTTGCACAAAGGTCACCACAATCTTTCACAGAAAACCTCTGCAAGGACATCTGTCCAGCAGCTGCCCATCCACCCTTGGACTGAGGTCACCCTTGTTAGTGATCTAGTAGCAAAGAATTACTGTCTCAGAGTATTTTATGCAATTCTCCTCACCCCAACTTTAAGACTTATCCTTCCTCAATGACCCTGAATAACCTCCATTTACTATGACATTCCTGTTCCCATGACAATGCCTTGTGACTCCCAAACAAACCTGTTTTCACCAGAGTTCTGTGTTACTGAGGTTCTTGCTGACGTACTCCCTGTGGACTGCGCTGGAGGACCTAAAGACTGTAGAGCTACTGAGGCCAGAAGGTAAGTGTGCTCATTGCTCTAGGGGGCAGGCAGTTGCCCAATGATCCATGGGAATTTGATATGGGGTTTTCTTAACCTCAAAGCAGGCAATTTCTTAACGCGTTACTGATGACTTGAAGTATTTATCATGCTAATTCTGGCTACCAAAATCTCTGTCCAATACAAAGAATGGGAGTAAAAATATTCCTTGTCTTTCTGAGGATTATATCTAAATATTTATACTAATAGACATGCACTACGTAGTAA
Source organism: Dinomys branickii (assembly GCA_004027595.1). Lineage (NCBI taxonomy): Eukaryota > Metazoa > Chordata > Mammalia > Rodentia > Dinomyidae > Dinomys > Dinomys branickii. The sequence continues at coordinate 13,847 of PVLD010014252.1, forward strand.
GAAGAAAAACTAAATCTAAAATTGAAATATCACATAAAATAAACCCTACCCTGGCTCCTCAAAAAATTAAAAGTCAAACACCTAACTTAACAGTTTCATGTTTGAGTATGCCCTTAAGAGAACTAAAAGCAGAGGCCCTAACAGAGACTTTGGTGTTTAGATGTCTGACTTAGAGATGCTCACAGGTATTTTACACCCATGCTCCCGACGCTAGCACAACAGCCAAAAATACAAACAACTCCTGCCCACCACCAGATAGATAAAGAAAATGCGATCTATCGATACAATCTATTTAACATTTAGAAAAGAAAATCCTGTCACATACCGCAACATGGATGAACCTCAAAGACCTATTAAGTAGAATGAAAAGTTACACATGCAGTATCATTCCAGGTCCATGCAGTGTCTAGCCTAGGCAAACTTGTAGCATTAGAAGGAGCAGGGATGAGTCGTTGTTTAAGGAGGACAGGGTCATTTTTGCAAGATGAAAAAGTTCTGGAGATAGATGGTGGCAATGGCTGTACAGCTGTGTGAAAGTAATTAGTGCCACAAAAGTGTATACTTATAAATCTGCCCCAACCAAATATCACTGGAATCTTGGCTGCTGCTCCGTGTGCTGCTGTCATCTCTGGGAGCTCTGGCTTCAGCTGTGACCCCTTTAAGGAGATGGGCACTGAACCCAAGGATTAGAAGAGCCTGGAGAAGACCAGTCCTGGTATTTCCAGGTACACTGTCTGACTTGGCTTTCCTAAGAGCCGGCAATGAGGAATGTCCCTGAGTAAGTAATTGAACCATGAAGTAAAATCCGTAAATGTCAGCCAAACAGAGCAGAAGGCACAGCAGGCCAGGCATGGAGCAACTTACCCACCCCCCTTAAACACACACAGGTGAGTGGATAAAGAACATCCAACACTGTCCAGCCAAAAAGAGAAACAAAGCCCTGATACACACTACAAAAACCTTGAAAATACTAAGCTGAGTGCAAGAGGCCAAGAGAAAATGTCCTGTGTTGTGTAATTCCAATTAGATGAGATTTCCAGAAAAGGCCAATCCATAGAGACAGAGACTAGAGTAGTGGTGGCTGGGGGCTGGTGGTAGAGGCAAGGGTTGCCTACAGATGCATAGAAGAGATCATTTGGGGATGATAGAAATGTTCTCAACCTGGATTAAGGTGATTTTTGTACAACTTGTATATTTGCTAAGTCTTTTAATTGTACATGTACCACAGCTGAGCCCTATGGTATGTAAATTTTACATCAATTCATCTGTTTCTTAAGTCAGACATAGCCATCCCTCAGAACTCACGAGGGATCAACTCAAGGGCTCAATAGCATATCAGAATCTCTAAGTGCCCGCCCCTTATACACAATGCTGTAGTGTTTGCACAGAACCTTCATACAACCTTGCATAGGCTTCAAATGCCCTCTGAATTACTTATAGTCCCCAATATGATGTAAATGCGTTGTAAAGAGTTGTAATCCCATCTACCCAGGAGGTGGAAGGAAGAGGATTAAAACTTTGGGGCCAGCCTGGACAATTTAGGGAGAACCTGTCTCAAAATAAAAAGTAAAAATAGTGTTGGGGATATAGCTCAGTGCCAAGCTCTGCACTCAGTTCATGGCACTGCAAAAGGAAAAGTCACACACCACACACCCCTGAGGTATACCATGCATCTTTCCAAACACAAACAAGTACCTGGGTCCAAGTGATTGAGGAGTGGCCACAGTGCCACTCTGGTATCAACAAGACTAAGATGCAACAGAGGAGGCAGAAATATGTTCATGAAGTAAGCTTTCTCCTTACATAGACTTCCTTTCCCATGAGATTATTTCCTTACTTAACACTTTTATCCGAAAAGCTCTCATGTCCCCAACTCAAATTGGAGAGGCCATGGATGTGTGGTCTTGGGCTTGTCTGCCTCCTCCTCTGTGCATTCACAGCTATGAGGGCTGGGGCACTGAAAGCAAAACTAAATCCATCCTCAGAGAGTCTGCCTGAGGACGGGATGAGGAGAATGTGTGGAAATTGTTGTTATGAAGAGTCACCCACTTATTTGTAAAGGTTTTCAGCTGAAACCCAGCAGGATTCCCACAATGGCCCACAGAGGAGCCAGTGGGCAGACATCTATGTACAAGACTTTGCCTCGTTCATTGCCCCAGGGTAAGAAAGGATGGCATGCCAAGGTCCTGGAGAGAGGAGCCCGGATGATGGTGACCACTCTTGAGTTGTTTGCTGAGAAGATGACTGGGAACCCACGTGACAGGAGATTCGGGTCCCCAAGCCCATATGACAAAGAAAACAGGTGTGGTGAAAGCAGCAGCCACACCTCCTGTACTCCCCAGAATTGTCCCAGTGGGGCTGGGGTGTGAAGAGGACCCTGGAACCTTAGAGATTTGCCTCTCAGGGACTGCAGTGCAGAGGCAGAGGCAGGGCCTATGGGAAACTGCAGGTGAGGATGGGGAAGAACCAGAGGCTGGTGGAAATCAGCCCTGAGCACCAGGTTGCCAGGCACTCCTGAGGAGCCACCAGAGGTCCCAAAGCACAGGGAGCAAAAGCAAGTTAAGGGGCCAGGGGCTGCAAAGCCCACAGAACTCTGGAATTCTTATGGCCATGACCTCTTCTGGGCCAGCCAACAGGGCCCTCAGACAAGGGAGAGCCACACTATTTGTGTTTTCTTACTGCTTTGGGACAGAAACAAAACACTCATTAACCTGCAGCCAGGCTGATGCAGAATCAATAAGGAGCTGTTTCCCCATTGCCCAACTCTCTGACATCAGCCCTGGGGACTTGTTGCTGCCTTCTCGGTGACAACAAGGAGCAATAAAAAGCAGTTGCTGTCACCCCGCCTATAGCACCAGTTTCTGTCCAGCCCTGAGTCACCCAGGCTGGTCTCTGGCTGGACACAAGCCCAGGCCAGGCACCAGCACTCTCCACTCAGGACACAGCTGTCCACTGAGACCTGCAGGGCCATTTCCAGCAATCAGCCCATCTTTCCAGGAATATATTGGCTCTTGAGATTCAACATAAAACAGTTATAGAAAGCTCATGTGATAAAGTGTAAATATGACCTTGTTTACTAAGGACTGAGCCCATAGCAATAGGAATATTTATGGTTCCATGTCGGGGTTGTTGCCTACCACTCTGCCACTCAGGAGCTTCTGCAAGCAGGCAAACAGCTTGTGTACAGGATCTGGAGACACCGGCTTGTCCCTTTTAGGTGTCCTCATAGCCTTTCGGTACAGAAAGCATAAACAGTAATTACAGCACCACTGTGTAAACATGATGGTATTTTGTCTTGCTTGGCCATGTTTTGCTCTCCCTACCAAACCTTCTCTGGTTACTTGGGCAACCAGGAGAAGAGAGGAGGTGATTAGCAGAACAACAGAAGCGACTGACACCCAGACCAAGCCCCATGCTGTCTGCAGGCTGCACACCCACAGACAAACTTCCAATGGAAAGGGCAGGGGACTGAGAGTGATTTTTAAACGCACACAAACCTCAGCCCCAATAGAGCATGCCTGATCTCAGGAGGGTCTTCAAGGCTATGGAGTTGCAGGAAGGATCCTGAAGCTAGAAAGCACCACAGTTCCTCTACCCCTCAGCTAATAGTGTGCACATCCACCAGTCAACTACTGTGGTTCTACAGTTCCTTCTAAATGCCTGTTGCTAAGACTTCCCTACAAACCCACTCTTCACGAAGCAAAAGGTTTTACTTTGCCACTATTGGCATTTTGTTCACTCAGAAAATGACTTTTTAATCATATTTTTGCAAATATTTTTCCCACAGTCCTTCCTGTGGAATCACCTGGGACCCACCTCATCCCTGCCAGGGGGACCTGATCCCACAACAACTCTGCCGTCAAACCCCCAGGCTGCTCTCCATGGGCTGGGGTGTCAAGTAGGAAAAATATTTTATACATATAACCAAATGTGAATGAATTTTAGAATCTTTAATAATTTTCATGTTGAAGAAAAACTGGGCCTTATTTTAGAAATCAGAAAACATGGCTGTTGTGCTCAAGGTGCACACACTTAGTGAGTGGGGCTTTCCGGCTGGGTGCGGACACTTGCTGCTAGAACACCAGCACATGCAGCTGCAGGGACTGAGCCAACTGCCTCACTCTCCCCCAGGCTGGCCCGCCAGGGCCCTTTGCCCTCCAGAACATTGGCACAGTGCAGGACGCCATCTCCCAGTCTGCTCAGAAGGTGGACGGGGCCAAGAAAATCTTCTGGCAAGTGGAATGTGGGCAGCAGCAGTGAGCATCACAGTCAGGCCTGATCCTGAGACCTCCCACCATGTCCTCATCCCTCTTTCTCTCCCATTATCTGCTGCCTGGACCCAGAAAATCTGGCCAAGGCCCCACAGTTCTTAAGGTTGGTAGGTCCATGCCACGAGAGGAACAGAAACCTCTTTGGGACCACACGACACACAGCATCCAGCCCTGCCCTGTAGTCAGTGCCCGTGGACAGGACATGAGCAGGACATACCCCTCATGGGGCAAATGACTGAGCTCTGGGCTGTCGGTGGAAGCCAAGAACACTGGTTGACAGAGATATCACAGCCCTCACTGTGTACCTACGAGGCCCTCCAAACCCTGTGTCGAGGGACTGCCTCATCAAGAGAGGAGAAAACTTCAAGGTTTCCTGACCAGCGGCTGCAGATGTGAAAAGCATTAATACAGAGCTCTGTACATGATTTCCATTCCTGCAGTTGATTTGGTGACCAAGAGACCCCATAGCCCTGCAGCAGCACCCAGTGCTGCTGATCACAGGACCAAGAAGTCCAGGCACATCCTTGGCCTGAGCGAGTCCTCGAGGGCATGAGGTGGTCCGTCCAGCCTGTGCACACATGGTAGGCTGTCAGGGCCAGGGCGTAGGTCCCCCCACAGCCCGACTCAGTCGCCAGGCCATGGAGCTGAGCTTGTGACCGTGACACACCACCAACCACTGGCACTCGCAATCATTGCCTGGCATCCAACTGGGCCTGCCTGACCTTTCTACCACACTTTGCAGAGGTCACACAGGTGATGCAGAGGCCCCACTGGGCAGGAGGGAGGGGCTCTGGCTCCTGGCCCCAGTTCCATCCCAACCAATCCTGTGGCCCAGCCCTGCAGGAAGCGGCACAGGCTGAGCCACTGCTGAGCCTGGGAAGGTAAGAGGCAGGGACCCACTGACATCAACCCCACCAGAGCACGCACAAGCATGGGCTGCTCTGAGCTTTAGGGTACAGGGATAAGTGGACAGAGGAGTCTGCTGCTGAGAGCAGGAACCTCACAGGAGACCAAGGCCCCAAAACAGAATTCGCATGGCAGAAGGAACGGGGCATCTCGTGGTGACCCCAATAAATGCTGTCACGTTTGCCTGTGTACTCCCAGATAAGGGCAAGCCTGCAAACCAGAACACCCTCCCTGGTAGCTGCAGAGAGGTGCTAAAGCAGGGTGGGAAGTATGTGGCCCTGTCCTAACCTTCCCCTAGGATCTCGCAAGGACTCTCTCCACACACAGAAAGGTGGAGACCCCAGAGGCCAGGCTCAGGGTCTCCAGCCCCCAGGGCAGAGGCTGGCCCTGGATTTGAATCATCAGGGCCCGAATGCCCCAAAGACCCGTGGCTGCCAGCTCAGACTGCCTGCGTGGCCCATGGCCCTCTTGTCCCCATGGCCAACAGGAGCAGCAGCTGCTGCCCAGCCTTGGGCAGAAATGGACTGCTGCTGCAGAGACTGTGTCTTGCTGACTCCACAGAGCACAGGTGTGACCCACCCTGCCTCCAAGGACCTCCCTCAGTGGCAGCTGCCTGGCCACCAGGGTCTGAACATTCTTACTCAGCAGAGGGCCAAAGGACAGGGGCCACACAAGCTCTTTGCCAAACTGTTCCATAGCAGATGCATTTGGCACCACAGCATCTGGGGCTCCAGAGGCCCCTGGGTAACTGCACAGCCTTGCCTCCCATTTGATATGGGTGAGGCCATGGGAAGCAGGCTTTAAGGCCAGAAGTCTAGATTGGGATCCCAGATCATTCACTGCGTGACCTCAGGCAAATTCCAGCTTTCAGAGCTAAGACTTCTTATACAATGTGAAGTCTGCTCCCATGTAAGATGGAGCTGTGGGGACCCACAGCTGGAAAAGGAAAGTGGCCAGTTTGTACAGCAGCAGGCCTAACACAGAGCAGATGCCCCTTTCCTGGATGCTGGGATGTGTGTGTGTGTGTGTGTGTGTGTGTGTGTGTGCGTGTGTGTATGTGTGTGTGTGACTGGACACGTGTGTGTGTGACTGGACACATGTGTGTGCATATGTGCTGGGTAACGCATACCAACAGCGACCCAGCACCCACTGGAAAATGTATTCTAGAATCCTCCTGCATTCTCGCTCCTCAGTAGCCTGCTCCAGACCCTTCTGCAAAGCTTCCTTCCCCTAGTCAGTGCTACGTGCCTCTGCTTGTGAGTTGCAACCCTGAATTCCATGATCTCCAAGGTGCCTCCAGCACAAAGCATGGCCAGAACGTGCCTTGGAGCACCCGGGCTCTGGGGCATTTTACCCCTGAGGTCTCAGACACGTGCCTGGCTTGGCCTTTCCTCCTGCCAGGAACAGCCACCCAAAGCCCTCACAGCTGCCCTAAGCTGCCTGTGTGGCCCAGGCCTCCATCTCTGAGGTCCAAGAGGCTCCCCAAGGACTCTGTGAGCCCAGAACAGTAACATGAAGACTTTCAGTGAGGAAGAATAGATGGGTGCATCATCTGAACTTTGGGGCCCCCCTCTCTGGATTTCTTGCAGCCCAAATTCCCCTGTATTTTCTGTGTAAGCCAACTGGAGGAGACAGTGGGCTTGGGGAGAGGATGCTGCACCCCCAGGACTACTAGTCAACTCCATTCCACCTGGTTTCCTCAGCCAGAGGGCAGGCTTGTCTAGTAAGCAGCTGAAAATGACAGTCATTTTACCGAGACAGAGCCTCTGGGGTTTTTATTTCCTTTTTGTGGTTGTCTTCTTCCGTTCAGAGTTTCTCTTTGCCCCTCTTCCTTTCTTTTAAAACAGGACCTCTGAGTCCCAAAGACCAATGAGATGCTTGTAAGTGTCAGCAATCCTGGAGGTGGCACACAAATCCCATGTGCACGTATGCATTTCTGCATATGTATACACACACGAATGCTGCTTCATGCACATAAACCTACCTGTGCATGTCTGTGCATGTGCACAGGGGCTCATGTGAGCATATATGGCTGCCCGTGCATGTAGCTGTCCACAGTGTGCACGAGGGCCTCTTCCAGGGACAGAGTCCATGGTTTCTTTCACTTTCTCAAAGATGCCATGACCTTGGGAAGGGTTCAACCCACTCTCCAAGGGCTGCTTACTCTGGTTGATTAGCTGTGTGTCCCTGCTTCATTGTTCCATGGGAAAGAATGGAGGGACAGGCAGCCATGTCCCCTGAACACGGTTGATAATATCACCCTCACCCTCCTTCCCTCCCCCGACTCTCACCACCCAGGCCCTTCCTGGACACTGTGGGCCTCTGTCCTGGCTCAGCAAAGCCCCAAACAGCTGAGGTAGCCAGTAGGGACAGGCTGGCGCCTTCAGCTCTCCATGCACACTGAAGAAAAAAGCAGCGCTTGAAGGCTGCCTTTGGAGCTCAGCCAGAGCCACCGTGTTCTGTCACTTCAGGGCACTTCAGCCCACCACAGGGGGCCAGCCACCAAGGAATCCTGGGGTGAAACATGGTGTTGTAAGTCACGGTTCTGGCCGGGGCTCAGCTCTACATAGGACGGAGAGTTCGAGAAGAGGCCTGGCAGAGGCTGAGGGTGCATGTGCAGCACGGGCGACTGGACAAGCCTCCCGCACTCACTCCTCCAGCGGCATTTGCGTCAAGTAGAAAATCACATTCTCGAACTACCTGGGTGGAAGACTGGGTGCTTTCTGCTCTAACTGATTCATCCATGAAATGTACTTTGTGAGATGATTTAGACTGATCATGAGCTTGGATGTCACTGCTATGGCCTCTGCTACAAGACTGTGCTTGCTTGTGATGCTGTGCTTCTCTCTCTGTGGCCCAGTCACTGTGTGCATCGCAGATCCTGCCCTGCCCTGCAGATGAGGTCTGGGGTAGTCATGGTCCACTCAGGGCCATCAGGGAAAAAATTCCTGTGAACTCGTTGAGCTATCGGGTGGCAAGACATTCTTTCTGGGTGTGTATCTGTGGGCATTTCTGGAAGGGGTTAGCATTCGGCACTGTAGAAAGAGCGAGAAGACCCACTCTCCCCAAAGCAAGTGGGCATCATTCTATCCCCTGAGGGCCCAGGGAGAATAGAAAGGCTGAGGAAAGGGACTTCACTCTGTGCACACTAAAAGATTAACTCTCTCTTACCTTGGACATCAGCACACTGCTTCCCTGCTTCAGACCTAAGGACAAACCCCCCTCTGCTGCCTGGGTCTCCAGCTTCAGATGCTGTATGAGAGATTTCTTGATCTCCAGAATTATATGAGCCAAGCCCCATAATCTCCTCCCTTCCTGTCTTCCTCCCTTCTTCCCTCTTCTCCCTCCTTTCCCCTCTCCCTCTGCCTTTCTCTCTCTATCTTTCTATCTCTCTCTGTCTCCAGACAGACAGGCTTGGCCCACAGTGGGTGTGGGTCTACAGGGTCCCACCAACATCCCATCTCAGGCCAGCTCTGGGAGAAGGATTATTGAATTTCTTGGAGGAGAAGCAAGTGTGAGTAGGTGAGAAGGAAAAGATAATGTCCATGCAGGCCCCCGAGCAGCAGGACAGGACGCTGGCCACATGCTTCGCTCTCTGCCAAGAACTGGGGCAACAGGTCATCCCAGCACACACCCAGGCCCTCTGGAGGCTCCCAGCCTGGGCAGCACACCGGGGCTCCCCTCCCTTACTTCCCAGAACACATCCCGAGTCTCCCTGCCAAAGCCCTTCCTTGTCCTCTCAGAGTCTCCTCCTCCCTGCTCTGATACCTGCAGCTCTATAACCTCTTCCCCCAAAAAACTGCAGGAAAATAATAATAAAATCACATTAGCATTGGAGTGAAGCCAGCCATCTGTTGCACAGGTGAAAGTCGTCCTGCTTGTCACTATATACCCTGTGCTAGCCCAAGTCACTTAAGGATGGTGGCCAGCGATGGGACTGTGGGGATAGCAAGTACTCCACATGCAGCTCTGAGACCCAGCCCTGCAGCCCTGCAGTCCTACAGCCCTACGTGTCTCTGAACAGGCCCTGGGAGTTCTGGGAGGCAATTGCCAGGCCTGCAGAATAGACATCAAGGTCTCTGTCTGTGGGAGTGGACTCCCCTCTGGTCCTGAACTACCAGATAGGAGTGTTTTGCAGAGGTACTGGGTCTCCAGGCACACACTCTCCTCCCACTTGCCACTCTGCTTTGCCACCAGCAATGCCTCTCAGGCCTGTCCCCTGCCCTTGCTGTGAAGTGCAGTGGGGACCGGGTGAATTCTCAACCAATGGCTGAGAGCCATTCAGACCATTGGCTTGGCAAAGGCGGACCCCGGCTGTGCAGCTGCTAAAAATGTCTGCCCACTCATCCTACCCCAAAGAGACAAGCTGACATTCCTGTCGTAATTGAACACGGTCCAGGCCAATGCTCCTCTCCAGGCAGCTGGCTTCCTGGTCCCAGCAGCTCCACCCAGGCTACCCACATTCCTCAAATCCAAAGCTGCTTCTGTGAGAGCCAAAGTGTGAGGTGGCCAGTGCCCAGAGCCCCCACACCTCCCGGGAGGAGGGTCCGGCGTGGCAGGGACATTCCTTCTCCCAAGGAAGCCCAGAAGCCCAGGATGCCAGCCTCAGGCTGAGGGGCTGCAGCCACTACACTTCACTCAAGGACCAGTGGGGTCTTTGCCAGAATTCTCAGCACCTAATGTGAGAGTGAGTTGTCTCTCCACCCCTCAAGCCACTGAAGTGAGGAATAGAAATGAAATGAAGAAAATGTCCTCCCCATTTAAGGCACAGTGTCTGACCTGTTCCTGTGAGCATGGGGTCTATGGGGTTCCCCTGCAAAGCGGGAAGGTAGCTCCTTCATCCAAGGTACGTGGTGGGCCAGGTACTGTGCATTCCAGGCTGGGTTCCAGGGGCCAGAGAGCTTTCACTGGCCAAGGGACACTCACTATTAAATACCAGGCCACCAGGGGGGACCACAAGCCAGAGCCCATCACATGGTGGTGAGCCCCAGCCGCTGGGACCTCAGCCACAGTCCCCTATCTGTGAGGGAATGCACGGATAGAGTCAACTCCTGCTCCACAGAACCTACAAGCACAGGGAACTGGTACCGTTCACACTCCAGTGGTGGGGGCAGGCTCAGCATCAGGGCCACCTGAAATTGCATTGCTCACCCTCACCAGTCATTGGTGGCCGGGCTGTGCAGAGGATGCACAGGACAGAGCAAGGAGGGAGGCATGAATCCATACACCCTCCCCCCAGGAGCACAGAGTCCAGGAGAAGGAAACAACGGACTGATAGCTCCCCCGACCCCACCTCAGAGCACCGAGCTGTGAAGCTGTGGAGGAAGACATGAGTAGGCTGGTCTCCACAGCTGTAGCCAGCCAGGACCTCTCAGGCTCAGCAGGCCTGAGGCTGGGCAGAGAGCTCAACCCAGTCCTCCAGCTCACACCCTGGCCTAAGCCCCATAGTGGTCACTGCAGCCAGATCAGAGTCACAGGCACCGCTGATAACAGAGCTGGCAGCCTGCCCAGGGCAGGCAGGGCTGCACCAGGCAAGTCCCACAAACCATGGTGCCCTGGGGCTCCTGTATGGGTGCAGAGGCAGAAGCCCTGCCAAGCCTCCTCTCCAAGGGCACCAAAATTATCCTGTCACTCCTGGCCTGCTATAAACATTATGAAATAGGCGAGAATCGCTTTGAAGTTCAAACCTTGCCTAACCACAGAAGGGACTCTCCAGCCAAACAGCTCTTTACAGGACAATTAAGATGTTGTCTGCAAGTATGGCTGTGTGCTGGGCCCTGTGCTGGGAGTTAGTGCTCTGTGGTCTCCAGAGATGAGGCATTGGCCAGCGTTGGCCAGAGGCTGGGCCCCAAGGAACTGCACCCCAGGGAAAGTCAGGACTCCAGGGTCCACCGGAGCCAGGGTTCTGGGGGCTCTGGATCCTCCCTCCCACTTACTCCACTATCTTAGCCAGCGCACCTGAGCTCCACGCTTTGATGTCCTGCCTTTGCAGACAAAGCTTTCTCCTGGCTGAAACTCTTAGAGGCGATTCTTAACTGTGCCTTTTATCAAAGACCAGAGCAAGGAGTTGAAAGCAAGGGCCTGTGCTTTTCAAAGGCGCTTGCAAGCGCAGGAAGGGGGTGAGAAACTGCTGTGAGCCCTTGGAGGAAGCAGATGTCTGCAGCCTTCCCAGCCCCAGAGGCCACGTCCCCAGCCGCAGCAGAGGGTGGGGGTCTCAGGAAGGTGCTGGGCTGGCAGCAGCCTCATGCAAGCCCAAGCTGGAGCACTGCCTGGATCTGGGTTGTGGTTTCATTTGTCTGCTCTTAGAAATCTAATTATAAAAACCAAAGGGTAGGTTCTCTGGCTGGGCATCAAATCTCACGACAGGCACCCATAACCTGAGCCTCTACAGCCCGGACTCCTGTCTACACTGTGTGCACCCCTGGGCTCATCAGGTGGGTTGGTATGCCTCTAAGCAAAGACAGATGCAGGTACAGAAAGAGACCAGGGTCTCCAACCCTCAGCAAGACTGAACCCATCAAATAAGGGGGTCCCTGAGGTCAAGGCAGTTTGAAAGCTGTTTCTGAAGTACAAACTGTCCCTCAGTGTCCTCAGGAGCCAGCTGCCCTCAGGGTGCTGCTTGCTGAGTAGCTGCCTTTCTGTTTGGCTGGGACTTGGGGAGGTCTTCTTGGCAGTCATTGATCACAACAAAGCCCCCTGGCCACCACCCCAACAAACCAGGCTTCTAGGCAAACCAGGTTTCTAAAAGATGTGATTGGTTACATTATTGAAAATGTATTACGGTAAAAGACACATTGCTGTGAAATCCCCCTCAAACTCTTCTTACTCAATTTGAACACACTGATCCCATCCTTCTTGCCACTTTCTGAAGCAGTTCTGGAAGTGCTCTTTCCTAAGTGTCTAGTTGTGCTGTTGTGGCTGCTTCATTGTCCTGAATCAATTCAGAGTGTTTGCCTTTCAGGATCTGTTTCATTTGGGGAAAAATGGGAAGTGATATGGCCCTCGAGCTAGTGAATAGGTGTATAAGGACACACCAGAATGTTTTTACAAGCCTCCCTCTCCAGTGGATAGCACTCAGCAGCAGCATTCATTGTTTATTGAAATCACACCTCATAAAGATACTTCCAGACCTGCTTCAGAAAGTGGCAAGGATAGGATCAGTGTGTTCAGGGTGAGGGCAATTAACAGCAACATGTCTTTCACTATAATAATTTCTTTTTAATTTAAACACTCATCACATACTTTGATCACCCATTTTATGGCCAACACATAGGGAGCTTGCAGAGCAGGGTACAGGTGAGTAGTGCTCATGCCTGACCAAGAATGGGGTGTTCCCTGCAGAGCACCCCTACAGGCATCTGCCAAGTGAGGTGTCATGTGAAGGTGACTACACCCTGTCCTCACCTGGCAGATGGACAGCTTGGCCAGCACCCTAGATAATTTTTGTAATACTGGTAAAGTACACATGGCATAAAACCAGTTTTACTATGTTTAAATGTATAGTTCAGTGGCGGTAACTGTCCTCATTGATGAGCAATCATCACCAGCATCCATCTCCAGAACTCTCATCTTCCCACCTGAAACACTGAACCCATAAACAATAACTCCCAATCCCCTCCCCCACCTTCAGGACCCACTGTTCTACTTTCTGTCCCTATGAGACTATTCTAGGAACCTCCCTTAGAAGGAATCATATGGCATTTATCCTTTTACATTTGGCTAAAAGTAAAGATTCTTAAAGACATTTCCATCAACTTGGTGTGGTTATTTTGCGCTTTATTTCTTCAATTAATATTGTAAAAATAATTACTCCAGTGTACATTTCTCTAAATTGTAGGGCATGTACAGATTGGTATAAACAGCAGCACAGCTGGGACACAGAAAGGTCCATCTCTTGAAAAACGCCCTTATACTATATCCCTGTATATTCACACAGTCCCCCACTAACCATTTCTATCTACATTTGCTCTTCATCCCTGCAATTTGTCTCCCAAGAATGTGGTATAGGTTGCCTTGACTTGCAGTGGCTTGACTTGGTAGTTTTTGACTGTATGATGGTATGAAAGCAACTGGTATCCAGTAGAAACTGTATCCAGCAAATCCCAGGCCGTGGCTGTGAATTGGAACTTGAGTCTTCTCGCAGGTGAGGGATACACATTCTGACCCTCTTTCACAGTGCTGGGGTGGCAGCAAGTGACAGCTCTGTTGGCCCCTGCAACACGAGGGGAACCAACTAGTTACATACTCTACAGTGCACTGCATTAGATGAGTGATGTGGGGTCATCAACACTTGATCACAGATAGGCTTTATGGTCAATGGGTTTCCCACCTGCAGGTTAGTGTAGGTATTCTGAGCCTATTAAGGTATCTGCACTAAAAGATGATGCTTTGCAAGTTACGTATACTCGATGTGTTTTCAGTGTATGCTGGATTTACCAGGACACACCTCCAGCATAAGTTGAGGCCCCTCTGTAAGTGGAAGCATGCCATGTAGCATGCAGCCTTTTGAGATTGACTTTTCGCCCAGCATACTGCCCTGAGGCTCAGTAAGTCCATGCTTGCATGGGTAGTTTGTTCTGTTTTATCACTCAGCAGAATTGCATTTTCCCTGAATACAGCATGGTACAAGGTACCCTTGTGAGTCTGAACAAATTGACTCACTTAACAAAATGTCTGGATGAAATGTTAAATTTCATCAGGTTCTTGGTGGATGTCAGAACTTCATTGCATTTTTGCAGTTAAATAATATTCCAATTATATTGTTCCATGAAGAAGTATCCAGGATTTGTCTTACTCAGGTAGAGTGAGAAAGGTAAACATGGACATGACCACCGTGAAGGAAAAAGTTAATGCACACAGCCTGGGAGCAGGTCTGCTGCATAGGGCCATCCCAAGAGGCACTGAGATCAGGGAGGGGAAGAGAGGGAGGAAAACCTGGGCCAGGCGCTCTGCATAGCTCCCTGGGAAGGAAGAGCGAGGTGAGGTAAGCAGGCATGGGGCTACCAGCCTGTATAGTTTTAGCCGCTCTGGGGCACAGGGGATGCCCCCAGTTTCCAGCCCTGTTGTGACAAGAGCACGAGGACTGTGGTCTGGCATGTGAGTACCCGGAACAGGTTGAAGTCTTGGAGTAGAATTTGGTCTGATTGGTTTGCTAATGAAAGGCAAACTCCTAGAAGCCCCTCACCAGGAACCAGCTAGGTCCAATTTACAGGATCAGCAAGGCCCTACAGTAAAGGAAATAAAGCAGAGCAACCCCTATGTGCACACTGCATTTTGTTTAGTCATTTATCCACCTCTGGACTCTAGGGCTGGCCCTGCCAGGGGTCTGCCGCAGATAATGCCGCTATCAGTGCCGGCAGGCAAGAGTCTGCCGAGTCCTAAGCAGCCTGCATAATGCAAAGTACATTTAGGACCCCCTCCTTTTTAACTATCATGAGATGAAACATAAAATAGCCTCAACTAGACAAGTATTTGTCGAGCTAAGTTACCACCCTAAGCCCTACTTTCTTGAGCTCCCTGACACAAACCCTGTTTATAGGTAACAGCCACTGCTCTGCAGAAAATGAGACAGGTCTAGTGCAAGGTTCTGATTATGGGCACGCAGGGGCTATGGGCAGATGCCCTCAGAGACGGCCAGCGCAGAGTTCTTCACTGGCCCGGCCCATGAGGACGCTTGGCCCTTGTCCTTTCCATCCTGAGTCTTGGGGTCCACACAGCAGATCCCAGGCCGTGGCTGCTTCTTCAAGGCGGGCTGCACGCAGTACCTCGGTTATCCTCCTGGGCCAGGTGGAGCCTTTAAAGGTGCTGCCTCATCAGAAGTCAGAGAAATAAGGACAGAAGTAACCACCAGTTCTTCCAAGTGAAGAAAATGCTCATCCTTACAAGAACCCCAAGTTTTCGGGGGTTTTTTGTTGCTCTTTATCTCAGGTTATTTGAAAGAAAAAAGCTAATAGATAACAATGCATGTGATGACTATCTTTGACTATTATACAGCAAAGCCACAGCTGACTCAGAATGGGCTCTGTGAGATGCTGCTTGCTATATACACTGCAAGATCGAGGGCAGGAGGAAGCCCAGCCTCCTCCACTTCTCAATCAGCCTAGGAACCATGCATGACTCACACGCACTTTACAAGCAGTTCAGATCAAATGAGCAGAAGAGAGGATGTGGGCCCACCTCAGACATGATCGAGGAAAGCAGGAAGCAAAGCCTACGCTAGGGTAGCACCCTCACTCCCAGCAAGAAGGTCCCGTAAGTGTGTGAGGAGCAAGCAGCACCCTCCTGAGTGGGTCCATGCGGGGTGCCCCTTCTGGAGGCCAGACTTCAGCTTTCTTCCCCCTTTCCCAGTGCCCACCACCTGGAACAACAAAAAGAGGAAGGAAACCCTGACAGAGAAATGAAAATGATGGAAGCAACGTGGGTCTGGACATTTATATTTCCGACTGCTTGGTTTTCATCATCACTATGTGTGGTGTGATGGAGCAAAGCAGACTCTTCACTGGTTCATTCCATGAGTCTTATTGAGCATCTGCAAGGGGCTTGTTCCCAAAGATTCATCCAGGAGCAAGACCGAGAAAGTTCTGCTCTCGTGGAGCTCACCTGTTGGGATGCACCACAGGCACGCACTCAGAATGGGCTTCAGGGAGGAGCGCAGACTTCTAAGACAACACAGTTGGAGGGGTAGGGCAGGAGGCAGGGGCTCCCTGGGAGTGCAGCTCGGTTGGCACTTTCCAGAGAACAACACCCACATGGACTGACCAGGGAGACAGTGCCCACACTCCATGTGTCCCAAACGTGGAACTCCGAGGAGCAGAGAGCTGTTGCCAGGGAGCTCCAGACAAGATAAGAGCCAGGAAAGAGGGTTTGAGCGATAAGAGCGCACATCTGCAAGGGCCGCGGGCAAGGATGATGGGCAGGGTGACCTCAGCATTTAACCAGGGAGAAGCAGAGTGGTAAGGATCCATGAGGAGAGGAGAGAGGTGTGAACTGTGGCCAGAACTATGTCTGAGCGTGCAGTGCAGACTGACCAGCTTATGGAGTCTGGGTCTCATCTAGTTGGTCCTGTTTCTGTCTTACATACAGAGGATGATGGTGCAGAGATTCTTTTTCCAGGTGGATGAAGGGCCCCAGAAGCCACAGGTCAGGAAAGAGAATATTTATACAAGCACAGACAGGCTACCGGAAAGCACAAGAGTGGGACAGAAGAGGAGCATTGCCCGCTTCCAGGCCTAAAGCACAGAGAAGGAGTTCTTACAAGCACCCAAGTGGCCTTTTGGTAGAGATGGAAACTTCAGTGAGGTGTCATAGCTGCCCACACAGAGCCCTGGGCCACATACTCCCAACAGCCTGGATCCCACCAGGCCTCCCTGCTGGCAGAACTCCAAAAAGGGGTAAAGTGAAAAAGCAGCCAAAGTACCCAGCCAGACAGAGTCCACAGACATCCACGGCAGGCACAGAATAGGTGGGGACAGGGGAATGGGTCAAGAAGAACAATGGCAAAGCCCTGAGCATGGCAACAAGCGAAGTCTGAGGGCCGGGGATGAGTCATCCAACGGGTGAAGCCACCGAGGTCCAAAGACTGCTTCCAGGAACGCGCCTCTCTCCATTTGTCCCTACCCTCGCTGCAGTGAAGACACAAGCACACTGCGCTCTGCTGGCTGGGCAGGATTCGAAGGGGCACGCTGGGGAGGCTGGACGTGTTCCAAATGAGAGCTCTGTGGGGAAGATGACATGAGCAGATGAAAGCCTGAAGGTGCCCAACCCTCTTCCCACTCGCTGCAGTCTCACCTTGATTCCACATCAAGGGAAAGTAGCCTCTGGATTAGGATGCAGATAGGAAGGGGTGTCATTCATTAAAAGTCCTGCAGCTCTAAGTCCAGGTCAACATTTAAAAAATAAGTACAAAGGAGACTATTTGTCTTTTTTTTCCTCATGCAAAGTTCAAGTTGAGAAAGACCTTTTGGGAAGAAACAGTTGCCTAAGTGAGGGATTAGCTGTACCTGATTATAAATAAATGAGTGGCTGTGAGCGCAGAAAATCTAGCATACATTAGAGTAACTACCCTACCCCCGTATTCAGTACTTAGCTGAAATTTAGCTTGAGTTTTATTGAAGCGTTCATGATTTTCTATCACTCACTCCAAACACTGGTCTCCTGCCGTGCTTGGTGCTGGGGTCCCCTAGCCATGGCCCTTGGGGCCCTGTACCTTACCAGCCTGTATTGCTCCCCTCTCAGTCGGGATCACGCACATCTGTGGGCCAGGCCTGGAGCACGGAGCCTGTTACAGCTGGAGTGAGGAATGCCACCCCCACCAGCCCTCTTGGGTTAAAGTCCACAGCCACCCTGAACTCTGAGTCGCCAGGGGCAAACTATTGCTCAGGAAGGCCAGGTCACCCTGCAGGGCCAAGCATTAGTGTCTGACATAGGTTTAAACCTGGTCCACCCCTTTGCTCAGTCCACCTCCTGTACCTTTTTCCAAAACGTGCCCTGAGTATGAGAAGCTCTGGAAAGACCCAGGAAGAACTTGGGAGGCTGGTGTCTCTCATCCTCAGGTGCCAGTGAAGACTCTTCTTTTAGGGGTGGGCAAGAGTAGCAAAGGGCCCACACGTTTACTTAAGTGAGCAGGGACAGTTCTATTCCATTTCAGCCGCTCACATCTTTTTATCACTGGGCAAATAGGTCATTTTATTTCTTTGTTAGTCATTCAGCAAACATGCAACAAAAGCCCACAAGGGGCCAGGTAATAAATAGGTGCCAGGAATACAAAGATGAAAATCTGCCCTGCTTGTCTTCAGCGGTGTACTGGCTTATTGAGGGCACAGGCGTGAAAGCCAGCAATTACAACTGAGGTTGGTATGAAATGTTTCCACAGTGCCAAGGAGCACAGGAAATATTAGCCTGCAGAAGGCCAGGGGCTGGGCGAAAGGAAGCCTGGCTGGGGTCACTGATAAACCATGGGCTGTTTAGCGGAGCAGCCTGTGAGTGGCCTGAAAGATCCCTTCACCAAAGGCACAAGAATTCTGATGCCAGACTGAGGAGCGAAGATACCCAGGGACAACCCCTGCTCACCCCTTTATGGTTGGGGGTGCCACACCCAGTGACCATTGGGGCTTTCAAGTCAGCCCTTGCCATTTAAATCCTTGCTGGGCTGCTCATCTCCCATGTGGCCTTTCCCACACTGCAGCTTTTCCACGTGGGAAATGAACTGTCAGGAGCAAGCTCTATGTTGCACACGGTGAACCAGACGGGAGGCGCAGAGCCAGGTCCCGAAGCAGGCAGGAACTGGCAGTGGTATGAGGACACCACCCCTGCCTGGCCGTCCTGGGTGCTGGCTGCACCACATGACTCTGTGTGCCAAGCATGTGCCTCTCCAAGGCAGATGGGCCAAGAAAGGTGGAGAATAAAGGGAAGAGATGAGAGCCTAGAGCTTCCACACAGAGGGAGCTGAGTGAAGAGTCGGGCCAGGCCAAGGCCCCTGCTGCTGGTGTGAGGCCCGATGTCTCATGGTTACCCAGCCAGGGGCCACAGGCATGGTGGTGGGGGTGTCACTCCTGTGCTGGCCTTTACTGGGCATGAGCAGTTTCTGAAGTCCATTCCTGCTTGCTGAGCCCTAAGGAAGTGATTAGGCTTAGAAAATCACAATAAAAGAACTCAAGGGAGAATAAAAACTAAGGGAAGGTGCTGACGTGCACCTTTTCCATCCAACACTGATTGTGCCTCAGTTGGGGTCACTGTTGCAGCTGCAGCTGCTTCTGCTCTTGCTGGGTCCATGAACAGCCCTGGTCTTTCTGGTATTTCAGATTCTGGTTAGGAAATTTTAAAACTTTGATACTGGCCAAAAAGCCACCATTTGAAATGTTTGAGACTGGAAAAGTTTCAGATTTCAGAGTTGTCCAGATTTTGGAATATCTGCATAGACTTTTCTGGTTGGGCATCGCTAACCTGGAAATCTGACATCTATTTTGCTCGTGTTGCTTCTGTCCCTCTTAGTGCACTGAGCACCACATTACTGCCAAGACAGTTAAGTATGGGAGTTCACAGCCTTTCAGATGTTGGGTGTTTGCTTAGGGATGCTCAATCTGTAATCTACATCCTCAGTCACTAGAATTGTCCTTTCTCACAGAAACTGAAGCTTCAGCTAAGATCGGGGTCTGTCCCGGGTGCGACCTCCCAAGACCCCTGCAGAGCTGCCTGCTGCTCTTACCAAAAACGGGTCCTGCCACAGCGGTGGTGCGTGCTCCTGCCCCATGGCTGCCAACTGCCCTGCCTATCGCAGGAGAGCCACTCATGGGAGCACAGGGTGGACCCGAGAGCCCCCGGCGTTTCCCTCTGCTTGTGTGGCGTGAGCACTGGGTCCAACATCATCTGTCACCTCAACAGCTCTGCCAGGAATTACCCTTCACATTTTGCTACCACAAAAACAAGGCCCAGGAAGACCTCCCAAAGTATATTTTCAGCTACATTTTGTTCTTTTAACTATCTATATTACCTCTGTCCTTCCTGGGGTGAAAACCTCATGATTCTAGCTTTAAGTAATAAAAAAACTGCTCTGAAGATTGTTTCATTTAGATTGAAATTCCATACACATTTGGCACCAGTAATAATGTCACTGCTTTACACATGGAAAAACTGGCACACAACTCTACCCAGTAGTGTCCCCATCCCCCCAGCACCCGCTTGCTCAGCAGCTCTGGCACAATAGGCCTGGTACTCTCTCCTCCTGTCTCTAAGCATGTCCCTCCTGCAGGAGACCTGAGTCTAAGCTGTGGATTGTGCCCAAGCCTAGCACCTTGTTAGGGGATCTTTCTTTATCTTTCTTCAATACTGGAGATCAAATCCAGGAGTGGCTTACCATGGAGCTGTACCCTCAGCCTTTTCTGTTTGGTTTGGGTTGGGTTGGGTTTTGATACAGTCTTGCTATATATTAAGTCTGATCTTGAACTGTCTGTGTAGCTCAGTCTTATCTGAAACTCGAGATCTTCCTGCTTCAGCCACCCTAGTACTGGGATTATACGAGTATATTTTTGAGTGAACAAAATGAGTAGCATCACAAAGGAAATAAAGTATAGTGAACAGCAGCTGTAAATTATTTTTAATTTGGAATGTTCTTCTTCACTAAGAAACTAAAGAACCAATCAGTGGTTGGTTTAGGAGTGGTCACACTGAAGTAGTGCCGAGTGTAAATGAAGTCAAGATATTGACAGCAAGCACCCCGAGAGAACTTTCGCTGTGACTCTTCCAGAGTTCAGAGGTGCCATCGACACAGGGGAAGGAAAATCTGGAATGCAATTAGAAGTTAGTGGCAGTAAAGATACATTTTTCTTTCATCTGTATCTACAAAGCTCCTGAATTTTACCTGTGGTGCTGCCAGGCCATAACATCCTACATGCCCAAGTAGGATGCTGCTGTACTCAGCCGTGTGCTTGGGGCCTGCTCCCCTACAGCGGCTCAACCTGGGCTTCCTCCAGTGTGTCCATATCTGTGGAACCAGAAGGAAAGAGGGGGACAAGAAGGAGGGAGGTCACAGGAACTGGGAGAGGTTATACCCTCTCTTCTCATGTCATGAGCAAGCGAGCCTGGGAGAGGAGAGGCAGTGAAGGGAAAGTGAGTTTGCCAGAGGTGGCCTTCAAACATAGAGAGACCCCAGGCATACAGGGGCTCCCTGTGATACCACAGCCCTCTGGGACCCACCAGTGAGGACCAACCCTCACCAGACCTTCAGAGACTGCCTTCACAAGGCTTGAGTCCTTCCCAAGTCTGCCTCTTTCTCTACCCCAAGCGTGACCCAGTGTCTGGGTGAGAAGCACATGGTTTCCATCTGAGCCACCTCCTAACACCTTCTTCCTGATCAGAGCCAGAGATAGTGAACAAGGACCGAATGAGGCTCAAGCCAGGGACTGAGAAAACAGTCTTTGGAAGATGTTAAATCATCCCTGTTCTTCCAAATCTCCAAGGACAGCAAAATTATCTGGAAAGCAAATTCGCATGAAATGTTTGGGGGTGGGGAGGTCACATTTTCCTATGAACCTGACTTCCACCTACAATTTCTAGGCAGTTCCACGTGGCAGCTGTGTAACTTCAGCTTTTCCCCATGAATAACAGCTGTTTTCAGCAGAGAAGGTCATTGCTCCTGAGGGAGCAGGGCACATCTGTGCTGGTTAGGGCAGAGCACCCAGACCCTGAGACCAGCCAGTGCCTGTGCTGGGTCCTGCGTGGAGCATCCTGCCCCGACACAGAGCTCTGCTCACTCCCTTGCTGCGCTCCAAGTGCAGACTGACACACGCTGCTCCCGATCTGCAGGGATATGGTTCCCATCGACCTCAAGAAACACAGCCCATTGCCTCCTGAAAGGAAAAAGGAAAAGGGGCATCAATACTTAGAAGCTGCTTCTGAACATTTCCATGACCCAAATGAGACTCATTAATCTGTAATTGACCCAGTGGGCCGGCCCACCCCCAGGAGTTCACTCTAGACCAGCAGCCTTTGTGTTTAACTTGACTGTTTCCTGGACCAAGCCCTTCCTCCACCTACACAGAGTTGCTGGTTAAGAAAGAAGAAATGACTTCTTCCTCATCAACTTTCCCTGAAAGCACAGTGGAGCAGGCGAGGGAATACAAAAGGTAGCTCAGCTTGAGGATTCTGGCATCTCCAACTGAAACCTTAGCTGCAGTGGCTCTTAGAGTTCGAGAGGAAAGGAGCCCTCTAGTCCAGCAGTCCTCAAACTTTTCGGCACCAGAGACTGGGTTTGTGGAAGATTATTTTTCCTTAAATAGTCAGGATGGAGGGGTAGTTTATTTTGTTATTATTAGTAGTACACAATTGTAATATAGAATAATCACATCCCCCTGGCTGGCATCACAGCCTCAGCACCAACTCAGCTTGTGGGGCATTAGGGGTTTGGAGGCAGCATGAGCATACAGCCCACTACAGGGTTCTCATGCATGAGAATCCCATGCCTCTGCTGATCTGACAGGAGGCGAGCCTGGCGGCAACTCAAGCAGTGTGGAGCAGCTGGAAGATGATTCCTCACAGGCTAAGGACTGGAATGGGTCCACAGTTCTAGGGCCATAGATTCTTGTTTGGTCCCTTTGTAAGGTATCACTGTTAGAGACAAAGTTCTCAAACTTCATAACCTATTGTCCTCAGGGTCTTGCAAGCTTCTCAAAGCTGCCTGGAATGTGCTGCGGGGAATCTGGGAACTTAGAGAATCCCCTTCCCGAATCTAAGGCCTCCCTGGGACCCCAACCTATTGCACACTGGCCAGCCCTATATTTGAGCTTGAGAGCACAAGACTGGGAGACTGAGGGATCCTCCTGGGACTCCCCCAGGAGTGCCCTGTCCTCTCACATTTCCTGGCAGTTGCTGTCAATAACCACGCCCCCTGCACTGCAAGGAGGAGCCTCTGTGGCATCCATATCAGGAACTAAGTGTCTCAATCCCGCCTCAGAGCTGTAGGAGGCGGTGACATCAGAGCAGAGAGAGGCCTGGTAGCTGCACAAGGGAATGGAATGTGCTCCAGGACACACGCTGAGCAGGCACCAAAGGCAATGCGATGTCAGGAGGGGAGCACATGGTCAGACCTCGAGGCGTGGTAATGCAGGAGCACTTGTAGTCATGAGCAGGAATCACTTGCTTTGAGAGATGATTGAGAATCTCTTCCTACTTGACTGCACTGAACATCTTCATGGAAAAGTGAATTATCAGAGATGGTAGGGAATGAGAACAGGTTACTGCACTTATGCCCAATGGGGTAACAAAATGTATATGATAAATGTACGTATGCATCGCTAGATAGTGACACAGGCAATGCATGCCTCTATCATCTATGACAACAAAAACGATTATCTGTTGTTTTAGTCTGGGGTCTTTGCAAGGGGAAACAATATAATACAGGACATATATTTTATAAGATTATTTATAATAGTCACCAAAATAATCATATACAGAGAGTTCAGGAAATGTGTCCACACACTAAAGACCAAAGAATCCGGCTGAGGGTCTGGATCCCACAATAATGTCCTGATGAATCCAGCTGAAGACCTAGAGCCCATAACAATGCATCCCATAGGTCCAACTGGAGGCCTACAGCCCATGAAAATGTCTCCTGTAGGCCTGTATCACAGATTTGTGCTGGGAGGCCCGAAGGTCAGCTGTGCAAGCTAGAAAGTCTGTGCCGTGGGATAAGGGATCTGTGCAGCAGGCTGAGGGATCTGCCCTGGAGCCAGAAAGTGACACTCAAAGTAAGAACGAGAGGTCCCCTGAAAAGTACCACAGCCACCCTCAGCAACGGTGAGGTCCCGAGCTCCTCCAGTGATGAGGAGAGCCGAGCTCCTGTCAGGAAAGCCAACGTGACAAGCTTCTCCAGGAGACTGAGCAGTGCACCATCTTCCCTTCCAAAGCCAGAAAGCAAGGTTCAAAGTGAGGACCAGAGCTCCCCCAAAGTGAACTGAAGCTGTTCTCAGCAACAACAAGGTACCAAGCTCCTCAGATGAGAACAGCTGAGTTCATCAGGAAAGCCAACATGACAGGCTCTTCCAAGAGAACTAATAGCTCCTTACAGCTTCTACCAGCTCCCAACAGCCTCTCTTCAGCTCCCAACAGCCACTCCTCTTCCTCTCCCATTCTGCCTCTTATGCTGCTGGCAACAGTCCTTAGGCAGGCCTCCCACACCCAGCTGGTGTTACAAGCTGACCATTAGTTGTCAATCCACCACATCTGCCACCCAGATCTTGAAATAAGACCCCAGTGCAAAACACCCAAACATGCAATGAATTTCCAAAGACTGAATTTTTCAAAGCACCAATATTGGAACTTTGTTGGACTAAAATAATCTATTTTCAAGAATTGAATCAGGTTACATCATTTTATAAAATGACCAGAAATAACTCTTGAGCCAAGCCGAATCTGGATTTCAGACACCAGACAGAAGGCTCGCAAGGCTGCTCCCAGGTCACCAGCAGTGGAGAGATTCCCTGTGGACAACAGGCAGGTTGCAGGCAATGCCTGCTGACTCTCACCAGGCCCCTGCCCCACAGGGGTCACCACCAGCCCCTGCTGCTGGGCCACACTGAGGAAAAACCCACTCACTGGATAAGCAGGTGAGAGCTGCACCCAGCATGGTGACCCCAGGTCCTCACTGGGCGGCAGGAAGCAAGACCGGCTGGGCTTTGCTAAACTGAAGCTTCCCCCTCAACATGGGATGCATTTTGTCTAAACACTCTCCAGGGGATGTTTTTGTTGTCCCCTCTGCTGACCTGCACATGGTACACAACCTATAAACAAAGCCACACCGGGAGCTAATGTGGCTCTGGGCAGAGGAACGTGGGACATCTGTGGGTGGCATGCCTGGTTAGAGATAAAGATTCCTGCCTCCTCCTCCACACCACACACACACACACACACACACACACACACACACACGGCACATAACACTACACACTTACACACTACCCAGCACACACAGCATACTGTGGATTGAAATTATTAGGGGTGGGACCTAGAGCCCTGCCTTTTCACTATCAACCCTGAGCTGGGGCTCTTGAAGACTTTAGCCCCCTTTGTCTAGGAGCTGGAAACCTTTAGACAATGACCGTAAGAGCAACACACCAACAGCCCCCTCAACAATTACCAAGATAGCCCATGAGCTGACCATTGGGTTCTTGGTGAGTCTGAACTCCACAGGTTTGCAGGCTTATAGGATCCTCCTGTCCCAGGCAATGCTTCTGTGTTCATGATGAGAACAATAGGCAGATAGCTAATCTTGGTGATTCAGGAAGCGACAAGACATCCTGCAGGAATGAGGTCATGCTCCACCTCCAGCTCACCGGTAGAGGCTCTCCCTCCAGGCATTATCAGAACCCAGACAGGCCTGGCAGTGCCACTTCTCCTCCTCCAAGTCCTGTGCTGCCTCCTTTCTTCACCTCAGGAGCAGAAAATCCCAGGGTCACAGCAAAGGCTGATAGTGAGCGTGATGTAATTAAAGCACCCTAATGCAGGCCTTCCCTCCACCCAGCTCCTGAAAAGGCACATTCATTCATCGCAGCCTGTCTTATAGGGCAGCCTTAGGTCCAACTCTTCTGCTTGCAGAAGGTGGTCAGAGCAGACTTAGGGCTGAGCTCAGAGCTCCCTGCCCGGTGGAGGGACCCACCAGCTCTGCCCCCTCTTCATGGTGTCCTGAGGGACAGAAGGTGATCCCTCCCTCACAAAGAGTAGGCTTGGTGAGCTAAGATACCTCAAGGAGGCCAAGGCAGCAGCTCTGCTGTGGTCCAGAAATGTGGGGAAGCAGCATGTCTGTTTCTCTAAGTTACTGTGGGGTGTGGAGACTGTAGAAGGGATTCTTCATCCACCTGTCACTTGTGACACTAATTCAGAGAGGAACTCCAGGCAATTTCTTCCCTACCAGGCATCATGTCTGCCCTCACGGAGCATTCTGGGGCTGTTGTCTTGCTTTGCCTTTTGCAGTGCTGGACCTGGAACCCATGGCTCATGCATGCTAGGCAAGGGCTGTACCACTGACTGCACCCCCAGCCTAGGGAGGGCTGGAAGAGTCATGGGGATGTCCTCTGGAGAGCACGAGAACGACGACTCTTTTAGACAATGTCTTCTATGTAGTGTCTTAGTTTTAGAAAATAGTGATTTTTTAAAACCCAGCCCTGTGTCTGCCTTCCTGTCTCAATGAAAATGAGTTCATCTAAACTCTACCCTGGCATGACTCACTAATTAAATCACAGGTACACTTTTAGCAAATTTATTCGAGGGTGGTCTGTGGATAGAATTCAAGAGACCCTTGAATTTGAATGCAGGGAATTTCCTGTTTCCTTCCATGAGCTTCCATGATTTTTATGAACATAAATGTCTTCACCATAGAAACTGGGGTACCTGTGACTTCATAACCGCAGAAGCCCCAGATACTTAAGCACCTCATTACAATTATTGCACATGTCATTAAACATCAGGTTAAGCATTTTTATACACTTGTATCTTTAGAGACCTCAGTTCTGGTTTTCCCTCTTGGAAAGGTCAGCAGAAAAGCTATCTGTGGGTGCAGCATAAGCAACAAGAGTACAAGGGCTTTTCTGACTCTCTTGAATCTCTTGCTGTGTTCCTGGCGCCCAGGCTAGTTCAATGAGCGTGGAAGTTGCTAACATTATGTGCATTGAACTGAAAGCACTAGACAAACTAGTAAGTGCTTATAAATCTACGGATTTTATTGTGTTTTTAAACTATAAAATATCAAACATTAAATTTACAGAGAGTAAGAAGGAACTGCTAGGAGTGGGAGTGTAGCTCAGTGGTGAAGGACATGCTTTACATGCATGAAGCCCTAGGCTTCATCCTCAGCACCCAAAATAGGAAACATTCCTTACCAACAGTCCCCTCTCCTCCCCTCCAAGCTGATTCTCCTACCCATGGTTACTCCTCTTGGCTCTCTGATGTGAACCCTTCCAAAGCTTTTTCTATTTATTTTAAACCCATGAGTTGTCAATGATGGAATTTTGCTTTTTGTTTTTAAATAGATAACAAAGTGACTACTTGAACATCTAACTTGTAATTCAGCCAAAAACCCATGGAGATTACAGGTAAAAGTGACTCATCATGGAGATATGAAACATAAAATTATATAGTAACACATATTTCGTGTTTTATGCAAAAGAAGGAAATCTCCAGGTAGTGTGGCTGGTCTAAAAACAGTATATAATGAGCCTGGTATTTTAAAAGATTCTATCCAGGAAGCTTCACATGTCAGGGAATGAAACTAGAAGAAGGATCAGGGCTAGAGACGACAGTGGACAGCCTAAGTGGCCTGACCTGGACCTTGGTCAGCAGGGAGAGGACAGGAAGGGAGAGGAGTGAACCCACTCTGACAGAAACCTTCATAGTGGGAGCTCAGAAGAACCCACTCTGACAGAAACCTTCATAGTGGGAGCTCAGAAGCCCAAAGCATACAAATCTTAAGATCCCCAGGCCTGCAGCTGAGTAAGGAGAGAGCAGAGCTCTGCAGAAGCCACCACCCTGGAAAACACTGTAGGAAGCCAGACAAGGCAGACGGCCTGTAGTGTAGACCTCTGACTCCAATCTCAACACCAGACCCAAGGGGGACAGACACAGTTGTACACACACTGGGTCCTCTCCCCATGAGGCAGTGGTAGACAAGTTTACATTGGGATTGCATGGTCTCCAGGAGTGGTTGGATAAGTGGGGAGAGGCGACACATAACTTAAGAGGATGCGGGATCTCCCATGAATCTGGCATTTGAGGATTCAAGTTAATGCAGTGAAAAACTTAAGACAGGGTTCATGTTCCCAGGAAACCTGCTTTGATCACTTACATTTTTATCTTGCATTATCTTCCCAAGTCATTACCAACACAGACATATCATTACTCTAACCAATGTCTTGCCAATGTCTTAAATTCTAAGCTTTACTTAGATTGTCATTTACTTACCAACCCTTCACTAGCATATGCAGGTTTTTCCCCCTCAATTATTTCCCATCATAGACAACGCTGCAGTGAAATCTCTTGAACTCAAATCTTTACAGTCAACTACAATTCTTTCTAAGGCTAGCACCTTCCAGTGGAAGTCCTAAGCAAACAGTGGGCAGAGTTCAGTTATGTTACTACTGACAAATGGCCTTCTACAAATAGTACATGGAAGTGATCACCTGACCGGCCCTACTCTTACCCCAGCAATTTTAATGTATTAACTTGGGAGAAAATTATAAGCAGTTTTGGTCTTTCCACCCAAGAGTGTAGTACTTGTCTGCTCTTCATTCAAATCTTTTAGATCTTTCAGGAAATGTTTTTAGTGTTCTACATATCAGCGTATTTATTCACTAAGGCTGCTACTACAAAGTCCTACAAACTGAGTGACTTTAAAAGAGTAATTGCTCATCTCACACTCTGGAGGCCAGAAGTCTGAGATCAGTGTGTCCATGGTCTTGGCTCCTTCAGAGGCGGGGAAGGAGATTTGGTCCCAGGCTGGTCTCTGAGAGCCTGAGGGTTTGCACCACCCCGGCTTCCCTGACTTCCCTGGCTTGTAGCAAATCACCCGATCTATCTCCTTCTCCCCTGGCATTCTTCCTGTGTGTATCTGTGTCCAACTTCTCCCCTGTCTGAGGTCACCAGTCACACAGGGACAGAGGCCCACCCTGCTCAAATGGTGCCTCAACTTAATCAACTCATTAATTACAGTAGCAGTAGCGAGGACACCAAATAGGAGCATTTCTCAGTACTTAGGTTAGGACTTCCACATCCATACTGGGGGCACAATTGTATTTATAAGAGTGGATGTCACCCATATCTTTTTACATTTATGATAAGATACTGCAAATTTTCAATAATAATGTGAATAGCATCTTCTTTTAAATTACATTTTCCTGTTGCTGGTATTTAGAAAAAATGATAATGTTTTATAAATTTATATTAGATCCAGCTACGTAATTAAACTGTATCAGCTCAATAAATTTAGTTGATTGTCTTGGATTTTCTACATAAAAATAAAATTGCATCTTTCCTTCTTAAATATTTATATGATGTTTTTGTCCTATTCTTTCTAGAATCCCAAGAACAGTGTTGAAGATTTATGTTAGGTAGGTGTACTAGCAGTTTTTCTCTGATCATAATAGAAGTATTTCCCAAATTAAATATACTTACATATACATCTGTTTTATGTGCTTTTAAATATTCATTTATATGCTTTATTAAATATTTATTTTCAGAGGATACACACAAGGATTAAAAATACAGAGAGATTAAAGCCACCTGAGCCTTTTTATTCCGTTTCTGCAGAGAATAAATTCTGACTCCCTCGGAACAGTGGGGGTGTGGTTGCCTGACTGTCCTCATGAACATAGCAAAATTCTCTGCTTTCCTCTCAGCTACCCCGTGAAGTTGCATTAGGCTGTAAGACAAGAACACTGCCTTTGATGGAAGGAGAACCTGGGCATTTTCATTTCTTCTGCAGTTTTGGGCACATTCAGAATACTGATTCTTGAGGTAGTTTGATGGTATTTTCTGAGAAAAATCATCAGTTCTCTCCAGATTTCCAAATGAATGGAGATAAATTTGACATGCCATTTTTGTCTTCTTCTCTTGGAAATAAAAGACTTTTCTTCATTACTTAAAAAAAAATCACCATGCCATTCTCTTGTAGCTGAAAGCCTTCCAGATTCTCACACTGTGTTGTGTCTCTTCTTGATGGATTGGGTGCATGGGACCTTCGTGCGTAGCTGAGGGTGCAGGGGCCAAAGGCTATTTTTAAAGCATCGGGATTTGGGTTCACAGGTATTAACTACTGGGGTTGTTTCCCACTTATTTCATGTTTTAGAAAAACTACTGCATTTGCAGTTTTTTGTATTATTCTCCTGATTTCCTTTCCTTTAAATTTGCTTTGCTTTTTTTCTAGCTTCATGGGAAAGTATGTCATTCAATTTCATTCCACACTTACAAATTTCCTTCTAAATACTGTTAGGTTATAAAGTCTCCAAAAAGCACTCCAGTTTGTACAGTCAACTCTGATGCATAGTTCTGCCCTCTTTTTACCTCTAAACACACTGGATTTTGCTCTGATTTCCTTAGTTACACGAAATTCATTTAGAACCTTGTGCAAATGCAACCCTTTGGGGGGAGAACTAAGCCAAGACTGCCTCTCCTCTGGGCTCCCAATTTATGCTGAAATCAGCTTTAAGCTGAGCCAGTACTCAGAGAAGAGGGAATTAGGAACACAAAGGGGACTCAGACAGCGAGCCCGTGCCTGCCATGCTTTAGGGGGCTCAACTCAAGGCAGAAGGAGAGCCAGGAGCCTGCACAGTGTCCCTTGGTCACTGAGTCAGGAAAGCCTCCTGACCTCAGACAGGCTGAGAGCCCAGAGTGAGACTCATGGGGGTAACAGAGAGCCACAGTGCCCACCCTGCATCTCATAAAAGTGGTATTCACCAAGCCTCCCCACCCCAAGAGGCCTTCTGTGGTCCGTAGACAGCACTGATGTCGGCTCCGGATTATTTAGTGTTGGTTGGAGCTATAGATCCTTCCCAGACCACTACTGAAGCTCCATATCCAAGGTCTTCTGTAAGCAACTGAGAATGAATAAAGAGCCAGAAAATAGTTTATGGGAAACAGAATCAACTCTTCCCCTTCCCCACCGGTCTCTGCATCTTAACACCTCCTAAAGCCTGGGCCTTACAATCCCCTCACTCGCTTATCACAGCAGCCACTCTGTGTCGACGCTGTTCGTGTTTCCCCTGCAAGGCTGCCTGGGTGGCTGTCGTGTGTCTGGTGCCCAGGCAGCCCCGTAAGTCTGACAGCCACCAGGTCAAGACCTTCAGGCCCCGTTCCCCCACCTTCCCCAGCCACGCCTGCTCCAGCCCATCTGTCTCATAAGCCCCATCAGCCCATCAAACTTTACAACCAGCTCTCCAATCGGCTCAGTTATCTGTTGGCTCAGTTGCTGCTCAGCACAGATACACACTGGGCAGCCAGACCGAGAGGCGACAGTTTCCTATCTGTGTGCAATAAACGTGGACTCGTTAAGTATTCATTCTTGTGGGTCTTTCCATTTAGAGTTTCTTCTCTAAACTAGGTCTGGCACTGCAGATATAGTGGACAATCTTTAGCATCTGTGACAATAGCCCTGAGGATCCTTGGAGTCTGGCTAACTGAGGAAACCTGAGACTCCATTTTCTGCAACAGGTGGGATCACAGCTATGGCTGACAGGAAACTAGTTAGAGGTGATTCATTAGCTGTATCTGGTGGCACCTGGGCTTCTCACACTTGAAAAAATCTGGCAGCTGCCCAAGCCAGTGTCTGTCCACTCTGCTTCACATGCCTTTTGAGGGAGCCCAGAGCCCTCGTGCTTGTCTCTTCTATCAGGAAGCCCTTAGGGAGGGGCTTCAGCCTGGGGGACCCTGGGCAAGCAAACTGTTAGGGGTCCAGAGAACCCTGAATCTCCCTGGACAGACAGCCCCACCAAACACAAAAAATGCATGGCATGGACACACACGTGTTTGCGGCAGCATTATTCACAGCAGCCACAAATGGCCATTGGTGGAAGAATGGGCAAACAAAATGCGCACCATGTATACAGTGGAATATTAAAAAGGAAAGGATTCTATATATATCATAGATAGCATTGAGGAAAATGAAATAAACCAGTCACCAAAGTACAAATAGTGCTTGATTCCACTTATATGAGGTTACAAGAAAAATTGAATTAATAGAGAAAGAACGTAGGATGGTACTTGCCACAAAGTAGAATGGGGGGTCCTATGGTTTAGAGGTACAGTGGTACAGATTCATGTTGGCAACATAAAAACTGCAGATCTCTTTCTTGGCAATGTGAATTCAATTAACCCTACTAAACTGTACAGTTAAAAAGTGATTAACATGGTAAATTTTACATTATGTGCTTTTCACTATAATTAAAAATAAGGAACATCTGCCCCATATGTGTGACATTTGTCTTCCACAGTGCCGGGTTGTTCTGGTTCTTGGAATTAAAACCACACATAGCAAAACACCCACCTTGTTGAGTCAGGTGCTGATGGTGCAGAATCCAAACGCCCTTCTGCTGCTACCTCAAAGCGTCTCTCTCCGATCTCTGTCTCTTGGCTGTCTGACCCAGGACCACTGGCCAGGGCTCAGGAAGATAGGCTCTGTCTTTAGCGAGCTGTGGGACTTTGGC
Organism: Dinomys branickii; assembly: GCA_004027595.1. Taxonomy (NCBI): domain Eukaryota; kingdom Metazoa; phylum Chordata; class Mammalia; order Rodentia; family Dinomyidae; genus Dinomys; species Dinomys branickii. Next base: position 45,702 of record PVLD010014252.1, read on the forward strand.
TTAGCAGCCCAGGGAATGGTAGCTGGGAAAGAAAGAACAACAGGGAATCCCAAAGATTCTTCGTATCTCTCATGAGACAAAATGCATGCAAGATGCTGGAACATCTGCTGTGTGCTACTGAAGACAAGGAGGATATCCTGTCTTTGAGCATTGGCTCTCCAGATACGACTGTGTGCTGCAGTCACCTCAAACTGTGTGGCAAGCTCACTGAGCCACACAATGCAGTAATGCCCAGGGGCTACCAGAGATGAGAGCCCCAGAGGCTGCCCCCAAGCATAGGAAATGACAGCAAGCCCTCAGAACACTGGTTGCTGGAACTCCAGCTTCACATGAGCGGCAACAGACCTAGATAAAATAAGGGAGACCTGGGGAGCTTCCCATTTTACTTCTCTTCTTGACAAGGACCCTAAAGGCACACAGACCTGGATCTGAAACCCAATCCTGCACAAGATTGATGGGTAAAGTGTCATACACTGTCACAATCTGTATTTTGTTCATGACTCTTTGATTTAGTTGGGCCCCCAAACAACAGTGTGGTTCTGCTATCTGTATCAGCTGGGGTGTCTAGGAGGTGAGACGATGTCAAGAGTCATTTGGTCACATGCCAGGCAGTGGACACTGGCTGTCAGAGGGAACATTTGCTTTTATGACTTCTCTGTGTGGCTGCTGGCTTCCTCTCAACATGGCGCCTGGCTTCCAAGAGCAAGGGAGCTGAGAAAGTCAGGCAGAAGCGATGTCACTTTTTCTAATGGGAGTTCGAAGTGACAGTCATTTCCACCACTGAGATCAACCCCTACTCAGAGGCAACTCTGTTTGACAAGAATGTCCAAGGATGGTCCTCAATTTACTAATATTCCAGCTTGAGAGCTTTGCACTTTATGATGATTCAAAGGCAAAATGCCCTCAGTAGAAACCATATTTGAACTTTTGATGAAGTTTTCTCCAGAGCTGGCTACGGGATCCTTATTTTCAAGGGCAGTAGTGGGAGGGAGCCACAGTTTCCAGGCAGCCCTGTGATCAGGAGAGGGAACAACTGACACTCTACCATGGGCTGGGTTGCTGAGCTAGGATGAGTTGAGTAGGGTAGGTATAGGAAATGCATCTTCCACAGATGACCGTTTCTTCTTACGATTGGTTTACTAGGATGTACCCTATGGTACATCCTTACCATAGGATGTGCCCTATGTAAGTCAGGGTGCCACACTACTCCTCACTGATGATGGGCCCATCTCTCTGCCCCTCAGTTTCCTATGGACGGGGAGGGTGTGGCAGTTATGTGGCAAGTGCAGACAATCCTCCTATTACAGTGCTTCTCCATCAGTGGGTGTTTATTGTTGATCATGCAACCCTGCTCACAGAGAGGTTGGTTAATGTTATTACCATTGTTCAAAGGAAGAAAATATCTGAGAGTTCAAATGTGCCAAGATAATTGGGGGAAAAGAACAAAATACAGAAGAGCCTTTCGACCCAGCTTACAAAGTCTCCTAATGGTCCATGAAGGCAAACAGGGGTTTTATTTTTCTTGAAGAAAGCTATTGCTAAGAAAGATCCTAGAGAAGTGCCACAGAAGAAGGCTGTGCACTGGATAGGTGTTCTTAAAGCTGGAGCAGAGAGAGAGAGGGATAGTAAGCAGGAGGGAGGGAGGACAGAGGGGGCATAATAGGCAATACCAAAGGAACCGATGCAAAGTGCTAAGGAATCCGTCTCCCACAACCCAGTACGTTTTTGTTGATGATTTGCTCACCAGACAATGGATACCCATGAGAATTCAGGGAGGGAAGAGATTGAGGTACAGGCTTGAATCTACAGTTAGAGCACCTCTGACCTCACAGCAGCTCCTGTTCAACACTTCAGCCCAGGCCCCGCCAGTCCTGTCTGCACCCATGCTGGTCCCACAGAGCCCCACCCACTCCCAGTACCTCTCTGCCAGAGGGGAATCCCTGATGGAGGGCAAGCCCTGCACAGCTTCCTCCCTGCTAGAATCTGCAAACTCCCTTCCAGGAGCCAGGCTACCATCAAGTGCTGAAGAAGACAGCGCAGGATGGTGAGCAATGCCCAGCATGGCAGGCTTGGACCACGTGCTTGAAGATATGGCCTCAGATGGGTCCCAGGCCCTCTTCCTTAGGGAGTTGTGCAGACCTAGTTTCTCTGGGTGTGGAAGCTAGGATCACTCCAGTGGCACTACCCAGTGTCCCATCTTGGTGTCCTGGGTGGCCCAAGGACACTACCTCACTTGGTAGCCACTGCTCAGGACACTCGGCAGAAGGTCTGTCTTGAAGCTGGGCAGGTAAGAACCAAGTTTTCTCACTTTTCCGTGTCCCCCCACAATTGTGAGTGACATTTGCCTAGGGGCAGTACTCCAGACAACTGTAGAAAATGATGCGTGTGTGTGTGTGTGTGTGTGTGTGTGTGTGTGTGTGTGTGTGTGTAAACTGGACCCAGTGATGTGCTTTTAATGAATACAATGTGTCAAAGATGCTATTCCATGAGGTCATTTCCAAGATCACTCTGAAAGCCTGAATTTGGTCTTGCTTCCACTCTCCCTTGCCTTCTGATTGCTTGCTCATTATTGGAAGTAAGCTGTCTTGGAGCACAGTCCTACATGGCAAGGAACTGAAACCTCTTTTCAACAACTACTACAAAACCGAATATGGCCAAGAGCCATTGGAGTGTGCTTGGAAGCTCATTCTTTTCCCATCAATCCCAGAAAGGGCAGAGCTGTGTCCAACTCTTGATTGTGACCTCGGAGACATCCTGAGGCAGAGGATTCAGTTGAGTCTCACTTAGGTTCCTCACCTGCAGACACTGAGACGTAAATGCTGTCGTTTTAATGCACAAGGTATTTTGTTAACATGTTACACGGTAATGCATAATGAAGACAGATTTTAGTACCAGTGCAGCACTGTGATAACAGATACATAGAAAATGTAGACGTGGCTGGAGAACAGGGCAGTGCATGAAATCTGGGTGGATTTTGAAGAACGTGCTAAAGGAAGCCTAAATTTTCTTGAACAGACTGTTAGCAGAATTCTAGGCTTTGAGTACATGCTGGCGAAGGTGCAAGAAAACCTGAGGGACATGGTATAGGGTGCTGGAGGAAGGGAACCCCATAACACAGTGGCAGAAATGGTTGCAACGCTGCCGTCTACAGTCATGGGCACAGCTGACCTCTATCCAGTGAGGGGTATGGTCTCTCCTAGGAGCCAACCCCTCGAAGATACTATCTGCCTTCTTCTGGCTGCTTATTTTAAAAAAGGGAAAGGAGAAAGATAAATTGCAGGAAACTTGGGTGGCATTGAAAATTCCCATCTTCTTCAGATAGCAGAAGATGCTAAAATTAAGAAAGAAGTTCTAAGCAACATGCAAAGCTTGTCTAGAAATAAAACCAATACTGTGATTAGTCAGCCTTTTTGCTAAGACCACAGAGAGATCAAAGCCTCAGAGTGCTATGAGGACACGCCAAAGGCCTTTCAAGAGGTGAAGCAGGTGCCTTTAAGGTTCCTTGCCATGGAACAAGTGTCCCTAGTCATCTCAATAGAAGTCTAGGTCCACAGAAACTTACTTCAAGCAGTGTGTGGTTGTGGTAATGGAATAGGTCTCAGTAAGATTCACAGAAGAGTCACCATATGCTTAAGGAAACCACACTAGGAAAAACATTGCCAACTTAACCTGAAAATGACTAAATGGAAAGAGGCTGTTGGACCCCAAAAATCTACTAGCAGGAACCATTACCTGAAAGAGATGCCCAGAGACAAACATCTTCTATCCTTCATGAATTTAAACATAAGAGGACAAACATAAGAACCCAGGGGTGGGGCTCCAAGATGCAGAAAATTGTACTCAGTCTCAAGATCTAATCAAAAAACTGTCAGTGTTCACCAGTTGGATTTCAGGATTGCTGTGGACCGAGGCATCCTAAGTACTTCCCATGTTTGCCCTTTATGAACAAGACAGTTTATACTGTTTACCTTATGCCTGTGTCCTTCAAACATTAGAGACAGAAACCTCATCCTGTTAGTTCCCAGGCCTACAGACTGACAATAGCCACACCGAAGCAACTATATAGAAAGAGTCTCAAGGGGTACTAGACTTGATCAAGATGATGTGATTCTCAACTTTGAGCTTCTGCTGGAATGTCATGAAACTTTGGAGACCTGTAAGGAGACAGGAGTCATGGAGGACAGAGAGAAGCCTTGGAAAATGGCTCCCAGTGGTTTCCGCCTTTTGGTATCCACTAGCTTGAACAATGCTCTCTACACAATGAGGGGAGAGTGGCAAGGCTGGATACCAGGAGCTGCTTCTAATGAACAAAATACAGTAGACATGGGGCGTATCACTTCTAAGACTGGGCTCTGCAGAATGGTGACTTTTGTCATGTTTGGACTGGCTCTCCTGAGATTGCTCCCTTTGATGAGAAAACTCATGTTGGAGAAATCCATGCGGCAGCTTCCAAGAGCCAATGAGGGACCAAGGCCCTTGAGCCAACAGCCCATGGGGAACTGGGCCTGCCTTCCAGGATGCAGAAGAGAGTGGCTTGAACATACCCCTAAAACTCACAGTGAAGCCAAACCCAATGTGCTAGTCTCAGGAGTGGAGCCCACGGAAGGAGATCTGATCACAGCATTTTCGTAACTGAAGTGCCAGAGAGCTTCCTCATCCTTATGCCCACAGTGACATGGTGAGAAAGTGGCCACCTGAGAATCTGGAAGAGAACCTTCCCGAGACACTAAACTGCCAGCACCTTGATCTAAGTCTTCTGGCATTCAGAACTGTGAGAAATACACAGTGGCTATAGAAGCCGCCTGAGCTATGGTGTTTTTCCTTACAGTGACCTGAACTAAGACACGAAGCGATGAATGTGACACTTTGGATCCACAGTTACCCTTTGTCTCAGTGGTCCCCTGGACCAGTGCTGCTATCACTCTAGATTCGAGAAACCCCATGCATGTGTCCACTAACAGAGAGGGCCACCTGCCTCCCTACTACCATGGCCAACCTGAATATGGGGGGCTGTAGCTTCACTAGTAGGAGTGCAGCATGGAACTGTGCCATGCCTGCTCCTCCCATCTAAAAGGCCCCTGAAGGGGTCAGACTCCCATACTATGGGGAAACCCATTCCCACCTGCCACTCTGTCCCCCGCTTCCTCCAATCGGCACCACCTGCGGCCCTGGGCTGCTACTCCCCACAGAGCCATCCCAGAACCCTTTACCTTAATAAAGCACCTAAAAAGGCCAAGCAGCAGTGAGTGTGCTCCCATATGGTTGTAATCCCAGCTGTCTTGTGTTGCTGAAGCTGGAGAATCACAGGTTTGAGTCCCACCTATACCACTTAGCAAGATATTGCATCAGAATAAAAATACTGGGGATATAGCTCAGGGAAAAGGCCCTGGTTTCAGTCTCCAGGCCCAAACAAACAGGCCAAGCAGATATAGGTACTCGTCTTCACGTGGGGGAGGGACCACGGGCCAAAATTTTTCCACCTGCTAAAGGCCACTTGCCGTCCCTGGAGAGGGTTGAAATGACTTTCCCAAGTGTTTGTCACTAATCTCCAGGGGAGCAGGCAGAAATCAGGTGGCCATGGGGGAGGGCACAGACGGATGGAGAGGGGATCCAGGGACTCTGCACTGTGCCAAAGGTTGGCTTGTTTGCCTTCTAGGAGGCAGACACATGGAAGCAAAGCATGGAACTCCAGTCATATGTGTGCTCCCACCAGCCTCTATGACAGCAAAGAAGGGTCCCGGGGACTTTGTGACATTCTTCTTACCATTGTGAGCTTCCTGCAAAGATAGACACCCAGTGGCATACAGGGAGGCTCTGCTCAGGGGTTGAAAGGGGCTGTGCATGTGTGCAGGAAGGTACCTTTGTGGGCCACCGTGTGTTCTTGTCTGTGTGGATGGGTATCTGTGTGTGTGTGTGTGTGTGTGTGTGTGTATTCACACATGTGTTTCTTTACATCTTCACAGTAGAATAAACAATGACTGGATGCTTGTGCTCTGTATTGAAGCAACAAAGAATTTACAGATGAGGGACCCCAGGTACCAGGAAGCAAAGTCCTTTACCAAGGGCTGTGGAGGATATGCAAGTTTTGGGTGCACAGACCTGGGCTGAGATCCTTGGTCTGTCCCAGCATGACCCTGTGGTTCTTGCTCTCAGAGCCTACTCTGTGCTGTGGGTCTAAATTGCTTCCCTTCAGCCCTTGGAGAATTCAAAAGCTCTTCCAGTGGAAGGAGCCATCTAGTGATCAGTAGATATCAAGTGTCCCAAGAAAGGGGACACCCCTTCTTCATTGGCCACACAGAAATTTCCCCCACATGTGCTCCGTGCCAGCACCACGCTGAAGCCAGTCAGCTGGGTTCCAGGAAGCAGAGCTGAGGGAGCATTCGTATGATTTCTAGAGGTTTCTGGGGAGTGGGGATGAAAAGGAACAGGGAGAGAGAAGGAGGTGGCCAGGGTGCAAGTTCAGGCCGAGTGCTAGCCTATCTAACCCCACCCTGTCTCATCCAGGTTTCCCCAAGTCACCACTCTGAGGAAGGAGTAGGGCCTCACACTCCACACCAGCCAGGCTCAGCCCCAGGCCAGGGGTACAGGAGGGCCTGACCTTGAGGGCCAGAGCCACCCCAGCCAGGACTGTTTCTACTGACCCATTCTTGAGGATGGTCACAGCAGGAAAAGAACAGCTGTCCTGAGCCAGGAATGCAAGCACTCAGCCAGTCACCTCCTGGTGGCCTCTTACTTCCAGACCCCAGGCGAGCTTGGGCCACACCTCCCACTGCCGGCAAAGGATGTGGACATGGATGCTTGGTGGACCTCCAAGAGTCCAGGACACGGTGCTGGCATCAGGACAGGATGTCTTCCTTTCAGTGAACAAGTGAAGACCAAGCACTCCCATCTCCTGGTGAGTGTCACAGGATAAACCCCACAGGGCCTGGAACTGCTGGTCCCCACCAGCACGCTGTGGGAAAGAGGATGTTCCCAACTGGAGCCATACAGATGGGGGGGGTGACAGCAGCTTCACCTGTACTCTAACTCATATGCTGCTAGGGAGTTCCTTAGGAGGGTGCCTTTGGGTATAGGAAGATAGCATAGGAAGAAAGAATTTCAAAACCCCTTCTGCCATGGGCTAAATTGTGTCCCTCCAAAGAAGACATGCTGAAATCCTAGCTCACAGAACCTTCAGCTGGGGCTTTCTTTGGAAATAGGGTCTTTGCAGATGACCAGGTTAGAAACTCCTCAGAGGAATACCTGATCTGATCGGTGCCCTCATAAAAATGGGAAATCCAGATACATGGAGGGAGACAAAGAAGGAGGGAGGGAAACAGGGAAGGAAGGAGAAAGGGGAGGGG
>PVLD010014253.1:0-53044 GCA_004027595.1 Dinomys branickii
CCCCACCGGCCCTCGGGGGGGGGTCGGGAAGGGAGTACAGCGGGTGAGGTGCGGAGGGAGGAAGAAGAGCTGATGAGGGAGGGGTCTGGGAGACGTTTGACAGGTTTGTTGACTGTAAAGAGAGAAAACTTCCCAGGAATGAGGGAGTTGGGGGGCGCTGGAGGGAAATGCAGCGGGGCCAGAAGAGGAAGTCAGCCTGGGGCGCGGGATGCTTGGGGGGGGCGGTGTTGTTGAGCAGGACCGCTCGCCGCGGACTCTGAAGGGTCACCTCTTTTTCTGGTGCTGCCCCCACGCGACACTCACGCCCATCCTCAGCCTCTCGGGGAGCAAGCAAGGCAGCCCGAGGCCTCCGCTCCGCTCCGCTCCCCTGCAGCCCTCCAGCCCCTTCGAGCCGACGTTTGGGGGCGGGAGTAGGGGGCGATGGCACCGCAAGGGAGCCTCTCGGGGCCTGCGCTCCAGCGCTCGCTCCTCGCACATGTGAGCGAGCCGGAGGGCGGAGGTTGCGGATTTCCGAGGACTTCCGAGTCCTGAGGGGTCAGAACTAGCTAGCGGCACCCTCGCCTCGGTGTCCGCGGGTCCCTGCCTAGAGTTCTTCTCCCAACTTGGCCCTGGCAGAAGGGGTGGGAGAGCCAGCTGCAGGTGAGATGGGGTTTATCTGATTCTCTAATGCCACAAAAATGTCTTTGATGCCCCTGGCCCCCTCCCCACGAAGGGGAGATCAAAGGCTCCGTGGGGAGGAGGGACAGCTCCATTCATCAAGCCAAGGGCTGGCAGCGGGCCTCAGCCCCAGCCCCTCCGACCTGCCACAGATCCCCCTACCATGTGCCCCAGGAGTGCAGAGGGACAGGTGGTGCCGACACTCCGGAGCAGGGGCCAGTTTCCCTACCTTCCCCACTGTCTACAGTGGCCATCAGCCTTGGAAGGTGTCCTTGAAGGGAGGACACACGAGGACCTCAAACCCATGTGGCAGAAACTTCAGGTGCCAGGAAGAACATTTCTGGTCTTTTGGGGTGGGGAGGAATCTAGAAATGGAGACTGAAGGATAAACCTCCCTAGCGAGCAGAGAAAAGACAAGATTCTGAGTCTCCCAGAAAGTGGGTGACTCAGAGGAGGCCACAAAAGACCACAGATGACTACCCAGGGAGAGGAGGCAGATCTGGAAAAGGAAGATTTGTAAGTAGAGAAGATATGAGGAAGACTGACCTAGACACATGAGGGTGCCTCTGGGTTTTCCAGGAGCCCGACCCCAGTGCCCTGGTGTGCAGGCTGTCAGCCCACTCCCTGGTACTGAATAGAGAGCTGAAGGGCTGGAGCGCTCTGGAGAAGGAATGGGGAGGCTGAGGGAGGGCGTGGGCCGTGTGCAGCCCCAGCACCCCCATGCACATGTGGCTCCTGCACCGAGTAATTTGGTACAGTTGTCTCCTCAAGGCAATGCCGGCCCTGGGCTCTGCCCCATCAGAGACATGCGCAGGTCAGGTCAGGCAGACACTCAGGCCAGAGAGAGCCCAACAGGCAGTGAAGGGGACTTTGAGGGTCCCTAGGGGCCACAGGTGGCCAGTGACTGTCCCTCTGGGATCCTCAGCCTGGGTTCTGAACCCTCTGTCCACTCCTACCCCCACCCTGCTACTGTTATTGCAGATTATGAAATGCTCTCCCGATGCTGCATTCTTCCCCAAGGCAAGAATTTTAATGTATTTGTCTTTGTCATCAGGGGACCTGGGCTCTGGGACCGCCCTGCCTCCACTTGAGGAAGGAGCGCCCCAAACCTGGTCATTGCTAACTCCAGACCCTCGGCCCTCTCCGTTACCCTCCTCCCCCGTGCCCTAGCCCTGGCCCTTGCCTCCCCCTCCTAAGACATAGTCTCTCTGTGGGGTGGATAAAAATGATGTTATTGAAGCAACAGAATTGGGAGCAGTGGCAGGGAGCAGGGATCAGCTCAGGAAACTGGGGCGTTTGCCAAGAAGCCTTCTCCCCCGCAGGCGGCCTTTCTGCCCCCACCCCCCACCTTTCTAACAAACACACACAGCTTGCCCCACCCCGCCTTCAGTGCTTGCTCTGGCCGGATCTTGAAGAACCTTTAACCAACCCAAGACTCCCCAGGCCCTTGTGCTTCCCCCAGAGAGGTCCCATTCCAGAATCAAGGGGCACAGGAGCGGCTGTGGAATCCTCCAGACAGGAGCAGGATGGCCTGGAGTCTGTGATAAGACAGGCCTCTCGAGGCCCCGATTCTCAGGGCTTGAAGGGCAACCTTGCCTCTGCTGCTACCCTCTGTCCTCTCTGAACCCCCATCTAGGGCTTAGCTGGCCTCTGGGTGGAACCGGAACAAAGACTTCTGTCCTCACGCCCCTCAAACCTGGGCTCAGATGTCTCTGAGGTTTCAGCCCACCACTGGCACCTTGGCAGACTTTCCAAGGAGCAGGGCTGGAGAGCAGGACATACAAACAGAGGCACAGAAAGACAGCACAGAGCACACAGCCGCAGCGGGGCATGTGACCCACAGAAAGCACACCGTCTCCTCCCCCTGGAGACCGTCAGGGAGCTTCGATCCACAGGTGCTGTGGGACAGAGATGGGCTGGCTCCGACTGAGACACACGCCTGCCTTCCTGGAGACAGCAGGCACGTCAGTGCCGCCCCCTCCAGCTCTGCATGGATGTGCGTGCAGGGAAATGCTCAGCAGAGACTAGGTGGGCAGACAGCAGCGCAGAGGTGGGCAGCAGGCTCAGGGAGGTTCCAGCCTGAGGCCCCGCCGCACTGGGCACCTCTGTCTCTTACTCCATCTGCCCACCCTAGGTGCTGAGGACCCATGAACTCCACTTTCAGACCCTGGTGCAAAAGGGACAGGGAAGCAGAGACTCGGGCACCTGGCTGTGGAGCTGAAGAGGAAGGAGGGGCAGAGGTGGGGACCGTGGAGCGGAGAGAGGCAGCTGGAGACAGATAACATCAGAATCGCTGCGGGCAAAAGCAGCGCCCTCAGTCTCATCGGATTCTCTCGATGCCTTTCTCTTGTGTCTTTTTAATGTCTCCCAAGTCCAGAATTTGGTCTCTATTTATGTCTGTCTCTAAATCACTTTCTCTGTGTTTTTGTGTTTTTGTTTTGTTTTGTTTTGCTTTTTGGGTTTTTTTTTTTTTTTTTTTTTTTTTTCTCTGAGTGACTGAAGCTGCAGGACCCCAGGGTTCTGGGGCTGTGGCCCTTCCCCTCGCAATAACCTCTCTCCCTCACCCTTCCTCTTTTGGTCCCCAGCAGTGAGATCCAGCTCTCATTTTCTGGGAGGTAACAGTGCTGAGAATTCCTAAGAGCCCTGGGTTCCAGGAGAAGAGAGAGAAAAGATCAGCCCCCCACAGAGATGGAGGGAGGGGAAAGGGAGAAGACTCATTTCCTTTTGCTTCTATATCCCAGCAGCTCTGCTCCAGCAGCCCAGCCCACCTCGAGTCCTGAGGGTGCGCCTGGCGTTGCCCCAGCCTTGGCCAGTCAAACCCTCCTACCTTGTAGTCCAAGCTCCCTTCAAGACCCACTCTGGGCCTTTGTCCGAGGGGGCCCCTCATCCAGTTCCCACTCCTCACATCTTCCATGTCTCTTGACTCTATTCATGCCTCCAATTCTCCAGTCATCCCCTTAGTTCAGAGAAAAAGGGGAAGCCAGGCACAGTGGCCCATGCTTATAATTCCAGCACTGGGAGGCTGAGGCAGGAGGATCACAATTTAGAGTTGAGCCTGAGCAATTTAGCAAGATCCTGTTTCAAAATAAAAAATAAACAGGCCTAGGGGCAGAGCTGAGTGTGGAGGCCCTGAGTTTAAACCCCAGTGATGGGGAGAGACAGACAAACAGACAGAGACACAGAGAGAGAGGATTCTTACAGGCCTGGAAGGCAATTTTTTCTCCTTCATTTTAAAGGCAGTGGGAGCGCTACAGGTCAAATTTATTGCAAGAGAAAAGAAAAGAGACGGAAAGGATCTCCAGATTGAATGAAACCTGCTAGGTGTGGTGGTGCACACCTGTAATCCTAGCACTCAGGAGGCTGAGGCAGGAGGATCACCATGAGTTTGGGGTCAGCCTGGAAGACAGAGACCCTGTCTCAAAAAAAAAAAAAAAAAAAAAAAGACCTGACAGACATATAAATAAAGAACAGGGAATAAAGAAGAGAACCAAAGAATAGGGGGGATTGAGAGGGGGGCAGAGCACAGGGAGCAGAGGCCAAGGAGGCCGGGGCTGCCCTGCCCCCCAGGACTGTGCTGGGACATTGGCTTCCACTTGGCTTAGTCCCAGAGGGTGAGTGGGAGTAGCTGGCCCACCCTGCAGGGATTTTTTCCTGTACTGGGGTCGAATCCTGGGCTTCACATACACAATGCAGTTTCTGCCGCTGAGCCCCACTCTGTGTCCAGCTCCTGTGGCTTTGATTATGGAGTAGGCAGAAGGGCCCTCCACGTGGCTCCCCAGGAGCTGGGCAGGAGCCCCCAGCCTTGGCTCTTCTCACCGCCTCCCCCACCCAGCTCTGACTGAGCACTGGGCTCCTGAACCCAGCTCTCCAGTGCCCGGCCGATCCTGATCCTGGTGGTGCTGCTCGTTGCTGCTTCTTTCTTCCTGGTAGTTGTCAACAAATCTGTAACTGAACGCCTAGTATGTGCCAGCAGCCTGCTAGATAGTGGGAGACAACCCCTACGGGGGGGGGGGGGCGGATAGAAAGAGGGTGGAGCTAACAGTTAGTCATCATATCAGCTTCCAGACACAAGGAAAACCACAGCTGCAGGGGGGAGGAGAGGGACTTGTGAGAGGCTGCAAGGGTGGGGCGAGCCAGCTCAGGGATGGGGGAACTTCTCAGAGGAGGGAACGCTAGAACAGAGATGCAAGGGGTTAAGCAGGAGACACAGGGAAGGAAGGGCCTCTCAGGCCACCGTAAATGTCCTACCTGAAACAGGGAGGGTGGCAGACAAGGTGGGCAGGAAGTTGAGTTTTATTTACTTTGTTGGGAGACAGGGTCTCACTATTTATTCCAGGCTGGCCTTGAGCTTGCTACATAGCCCAGGCTGGCCTGGAACTCATGCCTCCACCTCACAAATGCTGGACTCATGGGGTGAGCTATCACACTCCACCTGGCAGGAAGCTGAAAGAGTATGAAGCAGAGCCCAGTGGGAGATTAGACCGGAGGGATTTGGGGTGATCAGATCAAAAAGGGCCTTACAGGCCTAGAAGGGAATTGTTTGTTCTCAGTGGGAGCTCTACAGGCAGAATTTACTGCAAGAAGGAAGAAAAGAGATGGAAGGGATCTCTAGATTAAAGGAGACCTAAAGAAAGACAAATAGGCAAAGCTGAAGTACAGCATTCAGGGATGCACGTTAGGATAACAAAGAAAAATACAGATGCTCCTCAAGTTATGATGGGGCCAGGGATAAAAATTTTAAGTCTAAATGCAAACATGAGCGCTTATAGCCTAACCTACCTTGAGCATTCTGGGAACAATTATAGTTGGGCAGAATCCTCTAACATGAAGCCTATTTTTTAAAAAAGTGTCAGACATCCCATGTAACTTATACTGTACCAAAAAACAAAAAAGAAAAACAACAAAACCAGAATGGTCCTATGGGTATTGCAGACACAGACAGGCATCTTACAGACACGAAAGGATGCCAAAACACAAAAAAGTGTTGGTAATTTACACTGTACCGGTACACTGTAAAACACAGGTTGCTTTCCTCATGTGGGAGTGGGGAGGCGGACTGGAAGTTATAGCCTGCCAGCCCGCTGCCCCCTCTCACAAAAGTATCTTAAGTATCTTACTGCAAAGTACCTCACAAAGTATCGCTGGCTCAAGGAAAGATCAAAATTCAAAGTATGGTTTGTAAATACATGTTGCTTTTGCACCTTGTAAAGAAAACAATCAGCAGCTATAAATCAAATTAGCAAAGGGCAGCCTGTAAGTAGCCACTTACCACCACAACATCAGGCTCTTTGCTCTGGGGTTTCGGGGAGCAGGCGGCTCTGTTTTGAGTTGCATGTGAAGAGGGGTGGCTGGCAAGATTCAGTCTCTTCATGGGGTTCAATTGTAGGTGTCCATCTGTTCATTTTTTTTATGTTCTGTCCCATATCCGTTACAGTGTTTCAGCGATAAAAGTTTCTTTAAAATACCCAGCGGGAAGCCTCTGTGGACATCTGAAAGACATGGTCAGGTCTACCCTGTGAAGTCGTGATTGCAGAGGCACAAAGGGAGGAGGAAGACAGTGCGGCAGCTCTGCCGCTGTCCAGGGGCAAAGCAGTGTGGCTGTGACCTGGGTGAGTGGCACTGGAGATGGAAAGAAGCAGGAGGTTTGACTGGTGTCAAAGAAGAGAAGTCCAGTTGACTTGGGGACAGGTTGGAAATGGGGGGAAGGGTCATCAGGACTCCTCTGAATTGTAACCTATTTAGCAGTATGCTGGTGTTGTCCCCTCAGCAAGAAATACTAGAAGAAGACCAGCACTGGGCAAAGCTGGGTGAGGGAGTCTGCAACGCGAATTCAAAATGCTTCCCAAATATTCAGGAGGAGCTGTCAAACAAACAGTTGGATCTATGGGTCTGGCGCTCAGAGGGGAGGCCTGGGCTGAGTCATCTTGGTGCAGGGTGTAATTTAACTGGATCACCCTGGGGACAGTACAGGCTGAGCAGCTTTGAGGAAGGACAGTCTTTAATGGCTGGATGCAGGGGACAGAGGAGGGGATGGGGGAGGGGAGCATTGGGTCTCCACAGAAACCAGAGGAAAGGGCTCTTTGGGAGAAGGGAAGTAGGCAGACCTGTGGATCGCCCTGGGGGATCAGCCATGAGGGGTAGCATATCCTCCTTGAACCTGGGGGGGAAGCCACCAAATTAGCTTGACCTTTGGCCAATTTTGCCAAGAAACAAACATCATCCTACCATTTTGTTGTGGTAAAACTTCCAGGTATGCACCCTGGCTTGCAAAATTAAGCCTGTACTTCTTGGCTTGGCCTTCAGCTCCTGCTAGTTTGATTCTTGCTTGTCTTCCCTGCCTCTCTTGGGTTTTGTCTCCAGTAGACTCTCAGGCTCACAGTAGCTCTTGGCCACACCTGACCCAGGCCCCCATCCTCACTCTGTCCAACTTGCCCTGCTCATTGCCCACATCCCCCAAGATCTCAGATCCCTGTAGCGGGCAACAGTTCCTCCAGCTCCCTGGGAAACTGCTTTATAGGAAGAAGAGCATCAGAGTAGATTCTGCCTATTTTCCCCGCATTGCTTCTCAGTGTTTTGGAAGGTATGAACTTATTCTGGCCTGTGACAAACTTGGGCTCCTATTAAACTTTAAGACAGGGAAAGATATCCCTCCGGGTGGGCAGAAGGACTCAAAGGACAGAGCAGTGCCTCCTCACCCAAACCAGGTCTTCTGAGGCATCCAGCCCCAACTCCACAGGGCCTTCTCAGCAGGTCTAAGCAGAGTCACAGTGTCACCTCCTGGCATCACAGCACATTGTTCCTCAAGAAAAAGAACATTTCTGGAAAGCTTGTCTCCAAGATGGAGAAATGCAAATTAAAAATAAACTCCAGTTTTTAAAATTAAGTGCAACATTTTAGGAAGTGCGCAGCTAAAACCTGGCAGAGATGTGGAGAATCCCTTCCTGGTGTGTAGCTGGTGGAGCTGTGTATTTGACCATGCTTTGTGGAGAACATGCTGACAAAACTGATCACAGGACAGTAAAATCGTACGGTAGGATTTTACTCCTGAATCAGTATGCAAAGGAAGTTCATTAAGTGGAGAACCTACTTGTACACAGACGTAGGACTATGAGTACATTTTCTGGAGTAGGAAAGAACTAGAAGCATTTGCAATACCTCACTGGCAGGGGAGTATGGTTAAAAAAGTCAAATAAAGGGCATGTGGATTAAAAAAATACTCAAAAGTTCTCAGCACTGTGGACTTCCCTGACAGAAAGTCAGGGTCAGAGACCTGCAAGATATTTGTTCAACTTCTCCACCCAACACAAGACCTCCCCTATACTGTGTACCTGGTAGGGTCGATGGAGCTCCTAAGTGGCCCTCATGTAGTGCCTGTCACATACACCACTGTCTTATTGTTGTTCTTCTCTCCAGAAGCCTCCCGCTAGGCCTCAGCCTTAAGTCTTTAAAAAGTTATTCTCCCTGGTTCTATGAGGCCTGATCACACAGGGTGGCTGTCGTGTAGCCCAATGACTGAGTTTCCTGACTGTCTTCAGTGTCTCTACCAAAAACCAGCCATTAAGTGGCTCCCACTGAACAGAATAATTGTTTAATCAAAATCATTACATGCCCCCTGTGTCTTGGGTACATAAACCTGATATGTCCCAGGCTGGGCTCTCCAGAACTAGATGCTGTGATGAGTTTGGGCTTCAGGGGGATTTCTGGGAGCCAACACCTGTGCAAAGGAAAGGCAGGAAGCAGGGTTGGGCAGGCAAAGCCTCTGCCAACCTCCAGCCCAGCAGCCTGGAGTGCTGGAGGGAGTTTGGTCACCAGAATGTCCTTTGCTGGATGCAAATGGCCAGGCCTTTGTCCCTCTGGTCCTTTCAGTTGTCAGCTGTGTAGGAAGACCCAGAAACTATTGGGGTATTCTCTGCCACAGTGGCCAGCCCTGAAGGAGCTAATGGTTGGGGGCTGTTGGCCATACAGATTGTTTACATAGACAGGACCCTGGAGAGATGAGGAAGCTGAGGCCAAGATCATTACCACTAATGATATTATCACTCCAGCCCGTGGTTCCGCCTATACCCCAACCTTGTCCTCCCCTATCTATCCTATAGCAGCAGTCCAGCATTGCACCTGGGAAGGTAAAAAGAAGGTAAATGATCAAAGGGAGCCACGAGGTACCCAACGGGATCAATGATGTCAAAGGCAGCATCCAGAATCCTCCTTCTTACCTACCTCCCCATCTCAGGATTCAGGGCTCACATGTTCCCTCAGCCTCCTGTGCACCTGGACCTGCACTTGCCTCTGTCCTGGCACAGAGCACCCACTGTCTGCCTCCCCCTCCATAGCGAGTCTTGCTGAGGCACAGACACTGCCCCGTCATTACTTCCTAAGCATCATTTTGCATCATTCTACTTTTCATTTCAGAAGATGTATTAGTTTCCCCACTGCTGGGACTCAATACCCACAACCACAATTTAAAGAAGTTAAATTTGGCTCATGGTTTCAGGGAATTCAGTCCATGGTACACTGGCTCCAAGGCAGAGGCATATGGCAGGAGGTGTAGGGAAGGAAAACTGTTTAGTTCATGGCAGCTGGAAAGAACAGAGGAACAGCACCAGAGGAAAGAAGAGGACAGGGATCAGACAGAGACCCCAAGGTCACTCCTCCATCACCAGCCCAGACACACCCAGAAGTGTGCCTTACTAATCCCTTAGGGAGACCCAAGACAATCAAGTTGATTCAGTTAAGCTTATCCACCACAGAAAGTAAGCAAGATCATATCAGTTAGCTGTAGAAATATCCAGGGTGTGAGCAAATTCAGCTCAACTACTTACGAATGTGCATCTGTATCTCACATTCCCATGGGGATGAGAGTGCCATAAGGGACTACAGAGCATTGTGAAGGCACAGAGCAAGGTCAGTACTGAAAGATACCAGGTTCTCCTTCGCAAAGATTGTTAAAGTGAAGAAGTCAGGACGAGGACCATATCTTCCTGCGCTGAAAGAGGACAACGAGAACTCAAAAACAACCTCCATGCATCTGTGGACCGGAGGAAGGGTGACAGAATTTCTTGGAAATTTAAGTTTAAAACGAGATAATCTAAAGAAAAATACTAAGTAAACAATACATGGATATGGGCGATACATGAAGGGGGCCCACGAAGATAACAACTGGGGAAGAATGGCTTATGCGTAGGGTGTACTGAGCTCACCAGTACTCTGAAGAGAGAAGCAAGGCCAATCAAGTGTCCCCTCCCTGACTGCAGTCCCTGAGAGCCCCTGGGGCTATGTTGGCAGGCATCTACCTTCACTATGGTGTGCTGGAAACAGGGCTGGCAAAAGGATCCAAAGTCTCACGTTCTGATCCTAGGAGCTTCGTAATTGCTTGTTCTTAAGAGAAGAAGTCACTTTCCCGCTGGCTACTTCGGTGTCCGCAATAACGGTGATGGTGGCCATGGATGAGCCCTGAAGTCAGAGCTCACAACCTTCTAAGGCTTGTGATGAGTCCTAGCAGCCAGCAGATAGCGCCAGAACCTAAGGAGCCGATTGGAGGCACTCTCCCGCCCACCCAGCGGAGAGTTGAAAGAGCTTTGCAGAGGCCAGTGAGGGAACCAAGGAAGAACATCAGAACAGATCCGAGACCTCACCGGACAGACTGGGGAACAGCTGCCCAGGGAAAGCTCCGGGGAGGGACAGGGGAGCCAGCGGTGCCGCAGGCCTGCTTCCAAGCAAGGCATTTTCTCTTTCCAGGCTGATAGTAATTAGAGACTAACCCTCAGCGTGCGAAAGCCAGCTTGTCCCATGCTAGCACACCACCTCCACGTGGAAGGTGAGTCTCCCCCAACACCCCTTACAAAAGCTTTTTAAATGCTCTTTGGGGAAAATAAGTTAGCAGCTCAGTAAATCGTTAAATTCTATGTAAGGGCGGGCGTGGTTGCGCATGCCTGTAATCCCAGCATGCAAGAGGCTGAGGCAGGAGGATCACTTCGAGTTCAAGGCCAGTCCGGACTATAAAGTGAGCTCAAGGCCAGCCTGAACTGCATAGTGAGACCCTGTCTCCAAAAAGCCACACACAAAAAAAATCTACAAAAGACTCAAATATGTCATTTTACCACCAAGTTCCAAGTGAGTTTTTAAATTTCTAGATGTTTAAACAAAATAAGTTGTGGAGGGATTATTGCAGCAGAATGAAACCAAGAGCAAAACAAAAGATCTAAAAACAACCTTAATGTATACGTTATAATTGGAAATGCTTTGTTTAATACCACAGGAGTTTTTGAATGACTGACTGATTGCAGTACTAAGAATTAAACAGAGGGCCTCACATGTGCTAGGCAAGCCAAGCTACAGCCCAGCCTTTATTCACGTGAAATATTTCATCTCCTCATTTTGACTTACCAATATTTTTACCATTTACGTGCTCTTTATTCTTTTTTTTCTTTTAGTTCTCAGATCTAAAATCACTTTCTTTTGGAAGCATATAATCTGGAATTTCCTTTATTGAGACGATACACTGTTTTTGTCATAAAATACTTTTTTTTTCTTTCTTGGTAAATTTTCTCTTGTCAGAAGTTAGAGATTACTTTCAGCTTACTGCAGATACTCTGCTGCCTCTAGTGCTATTAGATTGTCACAGTCCTTATTTCACGCATAAGGAAACTGAGGTTCTTTGATAGTCACCTATCAGTTCTTTGAAGATACAGCGTCTATTTTATTTTCTCCAGTTACATTCCAGTGTTTTCTCTTCGCATTGGGCTTCCTGTGAGTTTTCACTGTGCTGTTTACAGGTGTGAGCTGCTTCTCTTTATCCCCATGAACAGTGATGGCGAATGTTCTAGAGCTTTCAGGGATAACAGCCTACAACAGCCACAGTGTCACCACCACTGCCCTAGGCATTCATGCCTTTCTCCAATCAAGACATTGTTTCCTTTCAACAGTTCCAGAAACCTCAGCTAATCTCTACCCATTTCTCTCTGCTTTTCTTCTGGGACTTGGTTTAAGTATGCTTTAGACTTTCCCATTCTAACCTCTGTATCTATTTCTCATGTGTCTTTTTGCATGTTTTAACTCTCTGCATTTCATTCTAGGTAACGTGTGTGTGTGTGTGTGTGTGTGTGTGTGTGTGTGTGTATTTTTTAAAACAGGGTCTCACTATGTAGCCCCGGCTGGCCTCAAACTCATGGCAGACCTTCTGCCTAAGATGCTTGAGTGCTGGGATTATAGGCCTATGATACCACACTCAACTATGGGTCTCTTCTTGCTATCCTTTCTGCTCATTCTTGCTTACAATTCCTGGTTTCCTTGTGTACTGAATTATCTTCACCTATCTAGTGGATATTGTTGGAATAGTTTGTAACTTTGAGAGAAGATTACTTTGTCCAGAGAACATCATGTTTGCTTTTGCCATACACATGGGTCTACTGATTTAATACCACCCTAAACCAAGTTCAAGCTGGGACACTATACTATCAGATGCAGTACACCTTGACTGTAAATACATAGATGAGTTAGTTTGCTTCTGGATATACCTACTCTGAGGGTGTGGTTCTTGAAATACCATCTTTTTACAAGTGGAGTCTCCTATCATACCATCAACTTGCATGTGTCCCAGGCCAACTCATAGCCTTCCTTTTATTGCTTCGTTTTTGTTTTCTTGTTTTTTTATTTTAAAGACAAAAGAATGGAGACATATAAACCAGAATAACACCAAACAATACAGGAAATACCAAATTGTAGAGAAGATAGTAGGGAATTAACACTGGATGCTGTATTACATAATGTTATCTTCGCATTTGTTACTCAGTTATACAGATGATGGCTTGTTCAATTAATCAGTTTCCTCCACCCTAATCTCTGTTCTACCACCCAATCAGTCGTCTTCCCTCTGATAATACCTGTACTTTTTGGTTTATTTACTCCCTCGGGCTCTCACATTGGGAAGAGACATGGCTGCTTCAAATTATGCTGTAACAAACATGGGTGCACTCAAATTGCTATGGCAGGAAGTGGAAAAGTACCCATCCTCAAAGATTGTAGTTAAGCAGGGAACTAGGTTCACTATGGTCAAGCCCCCACTGACGAGCCCTCAAGACCACCGGGGGTCTGGTTGGGTAGGCGGGGTTACCCAGCAAATCACCAGGTTTTGCCTCAATATAGCACATCCAGAGGCCTGGTCGGGTCCACGGGGTTGCCCTGGCAGACCACCGGGCTCTGCCTTATTGCCATGCTGCCAGAGGCCCAGTCCAGGTCTTCAGGGTTCTCATGTAGCCTGGAGGGAGCCCCCTCCCTCCTCAGGCTGCTGAGCTCCCTGTCAAGGCCCCAAGGGTCCCCTCATAGGCCACTACTGTCTCCCTGCAGGTCACCTATCACTCTTTGGAGGCTATTCCCACCCAGCTAGAGAACTCAGTCTGCACCCTAGTTCCAGGTCTTCTCCTCCCACCTCTCGATCTCCAGTGTTGCCGCTCCCCACCCCTTGCAGCTGGGCACTGGACACACTTATGGTGCTGGGCACAAGTGGCATGAGGTCTTCCCCACCCGTGCTCACTGAGGTAGTCCAGGGTGTGTGCTAAGTTTAGTTATTAGTTCTAGGAGAGAATTGGAGGATTTTCTTGGGTCTACTGTGTAGAGTATGTTGTTGTCTCTCAGACTCCAGAACTGCTGCTTTTCATGTAATTTGTTGCTATGGGTTCATACAAGGTTCATATATGCAAGCAGTATGAAGTCCCTCTTGGTGCTCATATTAGTAGTTTAGGTTGAGTCCTGAAGCCTGTAGACTTAGCCCATTGCTGTCAGGGACACATGTTGAGTGCTCGGGCCACCAGGACTCAAAGTGTTCAGAGAGGGAGTTCAGGGTGGGAGCTGAAGCCTGGTAACTCAGCTCGTGCTTCCTGCTTGGTGTTGGAGTGAGAAGGGTATGGGGCTGTGTGGTCCACCTCCCTCTGCAGCTCTCTCTTACTGTTGCGCTCCAGTTCCTGTTTATTCTTTGGAGGGATCCCTAGGAATTGCTGTGGCCCTGGGGTTGCTGTCACTGCTCTCTGCTGCTCTCTGCGGCTCCCTGCTGGTAGTTGCTCACACAGTGGAGAGGTAGGAGGCCACAGCCTCAGGCCAGGTGTAGAGCTGGGTGTGGTGGGCTGTGTACTGGTTGCTTTGACTCCATCTTGCCTCTGGGCGCTGGTTAGAAAGGTTGCTGCAGAGTGGGCATTCTGTTTTAGTGGCTGTTGTAACTTTTCATCCTCACACTGGGTTGTACAACACCTCCCAACCGCCTCTGCCTCTTTTCTGGGCTGTGCTTTCTCCTCTCTGGTTTTGGACCAGCTCTGAGAACTCCGCTCTCCCCTGGCCAAGTCGGGAGGCTCCCATGAGCATAGACCTCTGAAGCTGAAGCTGTGAGTGCTGGAATGAGGGAGTGGGTCAAGGGTGTTTGGAGTGGTGACTCCCTCCTTCTCCGCCTCCTCGTCCTCTAACTGCACCATGGCGGCCCTCTGAGCTCTTCCCCCAGGAGAGGTCTTGTTTGCTCTTTCTGAGGGCTTCAGTTCTAATTTCAGATCCTTCCTGGGTCCAGGGGACCCATTTCTCTCCTTCTTGTCTTTCTCATGTTGCTATATTCCAGTGTCTGGGTGGCGATCCTCTGGGAGAATCTTTCTCTGCTGTTTACCTGATTGCCGTCTTCCCAGAAGTCTTATTTTTCATTTTTTGTTTTGGGCCCCAAGTTTTTTTATATATGTATATGTTAATGTATATATTTAAGAAAACTTCCTTTTAAGCATTTTTACTATGACATTAAAAAAAGAAGGGGGGACCAGGCATAGTGGCACACTGGGAGGCTCAGGCAGGAGGATCGTTGTGAGTTTGAGGCCAGCCTGGTCTACAGAGTGAGCTCAAGGCCTGCCTGAACTACATAGTGAGACTCTGTCTCAAAAAAACACACACAAAAGGAGGAGGGGAATGGCCCCTGCTAGAATGAAAGTTGAACACACCTGCTAGAGTAAAAGTTATTTCCTCACTAATGTCACTATTTTTCTTTCAGCTGGGCCTTATCTTTTCAGTGCTTTTTAATGAAATGCTTTATATTTGTCCAGAATTGTAAGTTATTTTTAGTGGAAGATGTTTTCTGCATAACACTGCCTACACAAACTCCCAAATCTTTTGTATAAGCCAATTCTTTTACCCCTTTCCTCTCTGAAGGCCTTCTTGCACTGGGGACAAAGAAACCAGGAGATGTGCTCTGCACTGTGCCATTTCTTCCTGGGGGCAATAGACTGAGAAACCACAGCTTGAGTGAGAAGGACAACAGGGAAGGAGAAGGAAGTGAACCTCTGTTGCTATTTTGAAATGATTTTTACCACATATCTAAACTGCTTTCACCCATGTTGTTAGAGCTCAGGAAATAGGTGCCGTTGCTGTGATTATTATTCTATGTACAAACTCACCTTTTGTTGGGGGGTAACTAGGGATTGAACCAGACTTTTTCCACTGAGCTATACCCCTGGTCTTTTCTTGTTTTTTTATTTTGACATCAGACTTTATCAAGTTGCTAAGTTGCCCAGGCTGGGCTCGAACTTGAGATCCTCCTGCCACAACCTCTCAGAGTGCTGGAATTACAGGAGTACACCACCATGCCCAGTACAACCCATATCCTATAGGAAGCATTTCTTCCATAATGTTGTCCCATTCCTTTCTTCCTTTTACTCTTTTTTATTCAAGTACTCTTTAACCCTATTGACATCCTGCTTATTTGCTCTGATTTTTTTTTTTTTTGAGGCAGGGTCTTGCTATGCAGTTCAGGCTGGCCTTGACCTCACTTTGTAGCTCAGGCTGGTCTCGAACTCAAGAACAATCCTCCTGCCTCAGCCTCCTGAGTGCTGGGATTACAGGTGTGTGCCACCACACCCAGCTTTGATCTGATTTTTCAAACACGAACTATTTCTTGGGAAAATTTAATGAGGGAATAATTCCCACAGAAACTTTGAAGATGCCTATGTCTTCTGTTTTTGTTTTGTTTTGTTTTGTTTTTTGGTTAACTCCAGCCTCAGGATTATTTCAAATGCAGGAGACAGAAAATTCCATTAAAACAGCATTTTAAAAGTTCATTGCTTTGTGTAACTGAAAATCCAGTAGTAGGCCCTCAGGTACAGTTTGATCCAGGGATACAAGGAATATCAGAAGAATCTAGTATTTTTCATCCTATCATGGTGCTATCATAACACCAGCTACTGGGATGCTAGTGGGTTCCAAGGGTCCAGATTCTTGTGTGTCACATGGATTGGACACATTACACAGACACAAAAGAACAACCAAGAAAAGTTTATTAATAGCATGCTCAAAGAGAAGCTAGCTCATACTAGTGGGAATTGGCATGAGCCCTCAGGGTGTAGGTCTAGGTGTCTTCTATTTCTGACCAAGAGTTCAAGTCCCCCCCTTCCCAGAGGCCTAGCCTGAACTTTTCTGACAGCTCACCCTATGTTACATCCTCTGTGCTGTGTGTGTCCTTTCTCACAATCTATTTTGTCATCATCATGTCCCTGAGACGTAGCCCACGTAGACAGTAGATAATGAATTCATCTATGGCCAAAGATCACTTCCAGATACTTTGAGATGTTTCTGTGCTTGCACCTGATTTAGATATTGCCCCTAAGACCTGATTTCTAGGCTACTTGTTTTACTGAGGCTATTGCTTGCGAGTTAGATGGGTAGGTCCCTGGCAAGGACCAGGAAGCTTATTGATTGATGAGGCGTTGTTCCTTAGCTGTGGTTGATAGGAAAGCATACTCTGGCCGGTGCTGACTGCTATTCTAATGGCTCTTTTTTCCCCTAATTTATCTTCATTCTCAGCTCCATTCTGCATAGCAGCCTCCAAAATCCCCACATTTACATCCTCACCACTCCAAATATAGCAAGAAAGAGTTCCTGTTAGTTCCAGCTAGAGCCCCAAGATTCACCTTCACTGGGCTAATTCTGCCAATGGCACACTCACTGTGGCCAAAGGAGGTATTTGGTGTGCAGTTGGCTTAGTCTGAATCTGAGGTACTTGTTGGATTCATCCAGAGTTCAACCCTTCAATAATCACATGCTCTGAGACTGGGGCAACTGTAGCTTCCTGAAGGAAAACCTGGAGGTTTGGTAAAAGAAGGGCAGAGAGATATGGGGTGAACATCGGCACCATCTGCCCACTACCATCCCCAACATCTCACAGTAAAAAGCTCAGCAGCAGGACCAGGGGACCACCTGAACTGCGTTAATGAGTGCTAGCTCTGAGCAGGTGCTCGGGACGTTGGCACGCATGCTGTCCTGTCCAGCCTCACCGACAGCACAGGAGCTAATGTCTCTGGTGATTGGACAAAGGCTATTCTCACAGACTCTTCACTGCTCTGGCCTGGAAGACCCCTTTATGATTTATCAGTAATAGTTCTCATCCAGGCTACTCTTTTGGCCTCCTCTAGCTGTTTTTCTTCCTGTGGTATAAAAATAACACTTAAACTGGATCCCCAAGCTCATGTACTAGACAAATCAGCTCTCCAGAGATGGCAGCCAAATTCACCCTACAGTCCGGGTGCAGGGTCCTTATTACACCCCCAGTCTGCCAGTGAGCCAAGAAGAAGAGTTTCAAGAAATATAATACCATGGCCAGAGGCTAAAATCAATCACCCAGGAAGTATATATTACTCAACTGAGGCCAGCACCTTCTGCTGACTCACTTTGCCAAAGGAGGTGGGTGGGGCTGGTCAGATAGAGGAGTTGGTGTGGGGGCTCTGATGAGACAAGGGCCAGGGCAGGGTCCCCAGGAAGAGCTGTCCTTTAAAACTGGAAGAAATTACTGTGGCTTTGTGTTGAGCAGTGCTGGCGTCTGTGCCCAGCTGGGGTCCACCTCCCATCTGGAAGGCAGCAGGAGATGGTGACCGAGGAGTTAGAGCACTGCAGGGCCTGCCTGCTTTGAGAGCGCCCTAGCTGGAGATCTCGGGGTGCAGGGAGCAGGTGGCGAGGCCATAATAATAGTAACCACTTACTGAGCATATATTACATGCTAGGCCTGTGCTCTCCACAAAGTTGAGTGGTTACGTTGTAAGCACTGGAGTCCAGAAACCCTGGGTTTTATATTTGGTTCCATCACTCTCACTTTGATACTTTGATCAAGTTACTTAATCTATTTCTGCCTCTCTTTCCTCATCTGTACAACTGCAATAATAAAAATATTTCTCTCATAGAGTTGCAAGGGATTACATGAGATACTGCATGTACTATGCCATTATTTACATATGTAACTTCTCGGAGGGGAGGGAAGGGGAAGTAAAAAGAATTAAGATGTGTTGTGGACATGTGCCAACTGATTGCAATCAATCTATTCGTTATGTAATCCAAACACATACAAATAAAATTTTTTAAAAACGTAACTTCTAGTCCTGCCTCAACCCTGGAATGTAGATATATTAAGTGGAGAAAGGCTTGACTACCATAGCAAAGATCCAACTTGTCTGCTGCTTTAGAACAGAAGTTTACTTCTCTTTAACACACCAGTCTGGAGGTAGGCTGACCAGGATGGGATTAGAGAAGTGCAGTGGTTTGAACGTGTCCCCAGAAGTTCATTTGTTAGAAACATCCTTGATACTGCCAGGTGTGGTGGCACATGCCTGTAATTCCAGCAGTTGGAAGACTCAGGCAGGAGGATCTCTGGGAGTTCAAGGCCAGCCTGAACTGAATAGCCAGACTTTCTCTCAAAAAGAAGAAAGAAAGAGAGAGAGAGAGGGAGGAAGAAGGAAGGAAGGAAGGAAGGAAGGAAGGAAGGAAGGAAGGAAGGAAGGAAGGAAGGAAGGAAACATTCTCAATGCAAAAGTGTTAAGAGAAGGGGCCTTTATGATGTAATTAGGTCATGGGCACTTTGTCCTCTGGAATGGATTGATGCTGTTATCATGTAACCGGGTTCCTTACCTCAAGAGTGGGTTTGTTATGAAAGCAAGTTTGCACTCTCACTTTCACACCTGCCTTCTTGCCCCTCCATCTTCTGCTGTGGGATTATTCTCCAAGAAAGCCATGCTAGGTGCATCTTGGATTTCTTCAGCCTTCAGAGTTGTGAGAAATAAATTTCTTTTCTTAATGAATTACCCATCCTGTGGCATTCCTCTATAGTAACCCCAAATGGATGAAGACAAGTGGGAAGACCAGGATGGGAACAGAGGAAGTTCTATCATTTTCAACCAGCATCTTCGGCCACTGGGGTCAAATGGCCATTCTAGCTTTCACTGTCATATCACAATTCCAGACACTGGCAAGAGGAAAATGTCCTTCCTTATAAGTTACAAGCACTGATGCTCAAATCTCATCAACCATTCTTAGTCACGTGGCCACATTATCTGCAAAGGAAGCTGGGAGCTATAATCTTGCACTTAACATTGTAGGGATTGGCTAGTAGAGGGTTTACTACTAACAGGAAGAAGGAGAGAATTCATCCATCTGGCCATCCTGTAGAAACAGCCCATTTATCACCCCTCAAAGAGAGGCAAGTCTTTTCCATTTGAGTATGGCATCCAGAATGTCTGAGGGAAGAGTAGTGCCCCCTACTAGGTCCTCCTGTTCTTGTAACCTATAAACTAAAAGGAAGATAAACCATGCCAGTTCATCTTGATTGTCAGTTTGACTGGATAAAGAGACTCCTGGAGAAGTAATTGGATGGTGAGGGTACTAACCTTATCAATGAGTTAACCAACTGATGAATTCATAGAAGAATAGGATATTAGGAGGTATGGACTGGTTGAAAAAAGTGGGTCATGGGGGTGTGACCTTTGGGACTATATCTGATCTCTTGCCTCTTCCTCTCTAGCTCTTCCCCTGCTCTCTGCTTCCTGGATGCCATGAGTTAGGAGCCTGTCTTTCTCTAGACCCTTCCTCTATGATATTTCTGCCTTGGAGCCAGCCTACCATGGACTGAAACCTCAGAAACTGTGAGCCAGAGTAAACCTCTCCCCCTTTAATTTGAAGGTGTTGGGTCTTATGTCCTAGCAGTGGAAAAAGTGACCAATGCACTGTCATTTGCATTCTCCACATACAACCATGAGGGAAGAACAGAATAAACTAAATCAAAACCTCCATTTGTAATAAGAAAATAATGTCAAACATCCAGTGGCTACTGGGTCTTTGCAATTACTAAATCCACCTGGACTCATCTGGATTCTTCTGGGTCTGCTTTCCAGGAGGACCTCTCCT
The DNA here is from genome assembly GCA_004027595.1 of Dinomys branickii. Lineage (NCBI taxonomy): Eukaryota > Metazoa > Chordata > Mammalia > Rodentia > Dinomyidae > Dinomys > Dinomys branickii. The sequence goes on from PVLD010014253.1 coordinate 19,837, forward strand.
TCCCCCTTCCCACATGGTCTCTGGCTCTGCCACCTGGAAGTTATTCCTTATCCATTATTGACTGTGGTCACATGGAAGAACACATCTTTCTCATAAATTTTACAGCCCTCTTCCCACTGGTGTAGATTTGAAGGTAAGGTTAATTGAAGAAGAGAATCAAACTAGGCTTTGCCGACCAGATTTATGTTTTCTTTGCCAATACAATGCCTCCAGAATCTTAGACAGCTTCTGACTGGTTCCATGCTTGAGTAGCTACAGCCAATGGTTTTATGCACACATCATTTTTCATGTCAAGTTCTCTAGACTTGGTGTTCTTCCTGCTCTCCTCTCTCAAACAGGTGGTGACCTTCTTGAGGCTATCTGACAAAGCATGTCTGGCTGTAAAGGGAGCTCCCTTATACTACTGTCTGCTCTTTGAGCTGGCTCTCACTGTCTACAGAATAAACAGGGTGTGCTTGGAAAGGACTGGGATCCTGGCTGCCTCTTCCAAACTACCTTTTACAGCTGCCTGAGCACGTTGCTCTTACCCAACCTTCCCAAAGCCAGCAAACTGCAGCCAAGACACAATAGCCTGAGTATTTCCTACCAGGTTCCATGAGTTACAGGCTCTGTGGACCATCCCCCTCCCCTGCAAAGACACACAATACTAGACCTAGAGAACCCATGTCCCTGACTCCCACCCCCAAGGCAATGTCCTAAGTCACTTTCACAGGCACAGAGCAGGCTGGGCTTCTACCACTGTCTTTTCTTCTCTTTTAAACAATGCTCTATTCTCCATTTTCCACTCTGCAGGCCTTCTCTTCAGTAAAGTCTTCCCTGACTGTGTCACCAAAACATGAGGACCTCCTGATAGCATAGACCTTTTGTATCCACATCAGAAAAGAGCTGGGCTGGACTCACACAGCTGTTTCACATGCAAACTTCATTCATCTCTAGCTCAGTGATGACCCTTTCGTGGCCAAAAGATGTTAGTTGGATGTGATTAAAAAGTCTGTCTTAGTGTCAGATCTGATTAAAACTTCTGCTTGGTCCTTTGTTAATCCGATCACCCTGGAAATTGTTGCTTGTCTTCTCTGAGGCTGTTTCCAAGAGTACAAGATAAAGATGAAAACATTCTGTGACAGACACTGCCCAATGCCTCCTAAGTTTTTTTTTTTTTTCTCTTCTTCCTTAGTAATTGGAATCACTTATATTTTACCTGAAACAGCTGGCTACTGTTATATCCCCAACCTTCCTTATGCCAATACAGGGTTTCGTGACTAAATTTTGCCAGTGCAATGTCAATGGACATGAGAGAGCAATTTCCATGTCTGGCCTTAAAGGAGAGAGGCATGAGTTCCCCTTTCCTTTTTCCTTTCTGCTGCCTGGAATGCTAGTGTGATGGCAGGAGCGAGGGTACAACCCAAGATGAAAGAAGCTTCGAAGGGTTTCAGGGTCACCCAGTCAGATTTAGACTGTCTATTAACTACTCTACGAACGAGAAAGAAACTTTCTGGTTTAAGGAACTCTGAACTTGGTTCCCTGTTATAGAAATCAGACAGGTATTCTAACTAATGCACAACGTGGGGCTGCTTAAAATCTTCAAACAAGGGGCAGTGCCTTAGAGATTGAAGAACAGATAGCCAGGAAAGAGGCTGTATCCTGGTAAACTGTTGACCATCCCAGTAAAACACAGGGTATGTCTCTCCCTGTGGTGCTGTGGCAGTAGGTCATATGCTGGTGGTCTTTCCACTGTCAGAGACATGACCATTAGCTGGGCTTTGCAAGGTTCATCTACAGGGATCACATTGACACAGGCCCTGGGGATCCTGCACTACCTTGCATACACACACACACACACACACACACACACACACACACGAAGGCCAAGCCCCTTCCTACTCTCTTTATCTTTGCCTTTGCTGCAGTCAGCACAGACACTGAGGGATGACAGGAAATACACTCAATAAATTCAGCAAGAAATCCAGTAGTAGTATGCCAAGCATGGTGGCCCACACCAGTAATCCCAGCTACTTGAGGAGCTTGAGGCAAGAGAATCATAAATTTAAGGCAGCCTGGGCAGCTTAGCAAACTCTGTCTAAAATAAACAATAAAAAGGTCTGAGTATGTATTTGAGTACCCCTGGGTTTGATCCCCAATGCTGAAAAAAGAAAAGAACGGAGGAGGGACCTAAGGAGAGAAGGAAAAGAAGGAAGGAAGAGAAAAGAAAGAGAAAGAAAGAAAGAAAAAGAGAGAGAGGCTAGGGATTTAGCTTAGCAGCACAGCGCCTGCCTAGCAAGCGTAAGGTCCTGGGTTCAAGTCCCAGTACCAAAAAAAGAAAGAAAAAGAAAGGGCAAGACAGAAAGAGAAAACCAGTAATTTATTACTGATGTCCACTCCAGGGCCAGGGGCTGGGATAGAAGAGGTTAGTAGGAGGAGAGGAAGGGAGGGGCATCAAGAGGGACACATTCCCTATTGGGACACTGACTCAGGCCCCAGGAATGCCGAGGAAGGAGGTGGGCAGCCACGAGCCAGGCTGGGATCCCATTGGCACAGGGGGATAGGGACAGTACTCCCAGAGGGTTGGGGCTGGGGCTCCTCCGCACCCGGACCTCTCCCCTGCACAGGTAGATCTCTCTCTCCCTCTGTGCGCAGGGTGGGCCGCGAGCCCTCCAGGGCACCTGCACCTTTGAGGTGCACAGCTCCCCACCTGCTTGAGCTGCTCCCTCCATTCCCCGACCTGAGACAGGGACTCACGCGGGGGACATCTGGACAGGACCATTCACGAGACCCTCGTCCTGTCCCCCGCCCTGAGCTGGTCACAATTTGTTCTTTTCTCATTCCACTGCCAACCCTTGCTGAAGTTTGTACAAGGAAGAAAGCTAAGCGTCTGCACCTCCCTTTGCCCTCCTGTGGCGCCTGAGGAAGAGGAGAGTCTCTAGGATTTGGCAAGCCGACTTCCCCCCGCGCCCGTGCCCCCTAACGTCCCATCCGGCTCCGGTCTGTCCTCAGAGACTCCCACATAGTGGAGGCCCAGGCACCAGCAGCTTTCCCAGGTGCGCCCCCTCCCTACTCAGCCCGCCCCCAGGCTGCGGGGCGGGAGCAGCTGCTCTGGCCGACCCCTCCCTGAGTCCCCGCCTCCTGACACCCAATCAGAGAGAAACCGATCTGTCCAGGCGGAGCGCCCGTGCCCGGCCCAGAATAGTGCTGCCCAGCGCGAGTCGCGCACTCGTTTGCGTCGGCTGAGTCTGAGTCTGAGGCTGAGGTTAGCTGCTTGGAGCCCGAGCTGGAGCGCACTCTGCGCAGGGTAACAGGGTCCCAGGGGGCCGGCGCTGGGACAGCAGGGCCCTGGAGCGCGGCGTGCTGATGTGTATGCGTGCATGTGTGAGTGAGAGTCTACTGGCGTGTTTGTATTTTCTGTGTGTGAGCGTGGGTGACCGCGTATATACACTGTAATCTGTTTAGATGTGCACCTGTGTGGTCCTGTGTGTCTAGGAGTGGCTGGATGTGTGTTTGTATGTGGCTGAATGTGCTTGGGTGTGTGTTCATGTACGTGTGTGTGCATGTATGTGCATATGTGTGCACACGAGTGTTGCCCACGTGTGGGCAGTGACAAGGGGAGGCCCGGGAGCTGGTTAAGTCTCCCCCAGCCTTCAGACATTCCTCTCCTTGTAGACCCCGTCCTGATTGCAGGGCCTGAACAGCAAGGTAGGTGAATGCCCCCTTCCTGTGGGCCGGCTTCTCTCACTTTCTTAGTCCCAGACTTTTCTGAGAAGTCCAACCCCCAACCCCTAGCTGGGCTTTAGCAGGAGAGGTCCTCCCCTTTGCTTCATTGTTTCTTTTTCCCTTTCTCCATTCTGTGCCCCTCTCCTCCTCTTTTCTCTTTTCTGAAGACCTGGACCCCAGTACTAACTTTACAACTTCCTAGCTGTGTGATTTGTGACAAATTGCTTAACCTCTCTGAATTTCTGGGCCCTCACTAGTAAAACAGGGATGATGGTAATGATGCTTCCCTTAGAGCGCTGCTGTGAGTATAGAATATGTTGGAGAAAAAGCCCTTGGAAGTCTGCAAATATAATTGCTAAGAATGCGTTAATTGATTTCATTGTACTGCTTCCTCTAAACAAGCAGGCCTTGTTCCCCCTTCCAGAGATGAGCTTTCTAGAGCAAGGTGATGGCGTTTTGTGGCCGTCACCAGCCATGAGCGCCAGCTCAGAAAGAATCTGTGGGAAACCTGGGGCCAAAACGTCGTTGAGGACGAAGCAGGAGGCTTCAGAGGAGGGGGAGCCGCCAGGTCTGGGGGAAGGTGAGGCAAAGGCCAGGTCTGGGAAGGTGGGAGCCGGGGCAGGGGCTCTATCTTGTATCCCTCCAAAGGCAGAGTTGCATCCAACCCTCCGTTGGCAGCCTCAGCCTCTCCGTACAGGAGAGAGCAGCTGCTTTGTAGAGCCAGGGGCTCAGTGTGCTCACCTCAGAAAGATGGGACAGAGCTGCTATCAAATAGGACTCTGATCCTTGGCTTCTCCCCTGCACAGCATCCAGGCTTCCCAAGGCTGCTGCGGAGACAGCACATGAGAATGTGTTTTGGAAGATGAAGTTACTGTCATCTCTTCCTTTTCTCCCTAACAGGTGCCCAGTCCAGGCCGGCTGCTGAGTCCACCGGGCTAGAGGCCACATTCCCCAAGGCCACGCCCTTGGCCCAAGATGTTCCCTTGGCCAGGACAGGGACCCCACCCGCAGGGTGGGACCTCCTGCCTGCTGACTGTGCAGCCTCCGCTGTGGGCTCCAGCACAGATGATCTGGAATTCCCTGTGGAGTTCCCAGCCCCAGAAGCCTGGGACTGGGAACTCAAAGATCTGGAGGAAGACAGACCTGCCCCAAGCCCATCCCCACCAGCCCCTTTGCTCAGCCTCGGCTGGGATGACGAGTTGCGGAAGCCCGGGGCGCAGGTCTACATGCACTTCATGCAGGAGCACACCTGCTATGATGCCATGGCGACCAGCTCCAAGCTAGTCATCTTCGACACCATGCTGGAGGTAAGGCCTGCCTCCACCCAGCCTGAGCCTAGCCTGCATTCCAACAGCACTGCAGCCTGCCAGGCCGTGCACCCCTGTGGGACTCTTTCAAAGATCCCTTCCTAGCACCATGGAGACCAATGGGGAGAGGGAGGGATTCTATGCCCTGTGAGAATGCTCTAACTGTCATCACAGCTCTGTTATCTACAAAACAGTGAGTAGGTCATTTCCCCCTCTTCTCTCAGATGGGGACCAGAATGCTTGCTTTTTTCTGCATGTTTCAGAGGAATCTCAAGACAAGCCACCACAAAGCCAGAGAGCTTTGTGAACTGTAGGATATGTATAAGACACTGAAGAGCCACTCAGGACAAAGAGGAGGGAACTCTTGGTACTAACAAAAATAGGATGGGCTCTCGTCCCTGCTCTTCCATTAAGCTAGGTTACCACATGTCTGCACTTTCATTCTGGTCACTGTTAGAGTTTAGCAGAGGGTGTGTGTCTGCCTGAAGCATGGTGTGCTTGGGTTACCTACAGTATACAATTTAGCTCTGCTAGTTCATGAACGAGTATATTTATTTCAATACCTTGGTATTAATTCTAATGTTTATTAGAAAGATATAAAGAGCGTGTATAAGTAGCATTGCTTAGGATGAAGCTCAAAATGAGTCAATATGAAATTTATTTATAGAAAAAACTTTGTTACTATGCAAATACTATATAAATAAGTATATCTCTACATTTTAGATCAGCAAACACTGTACTATGTTTATGCACATGACTTCCAAGTTTCTCACACACTGTGTCTGGTGAGGGTCCCTCAGTGCCTCTAGTCACACGTGGCAGTCTTGCACTCTGGCCAATGTGTATCTGTACAGGCGCAAATGTGCCCAGTAGTGATCCTGTCCAGTGTGTTCCATGACATGGGGAACACAGGCAAGGTCATATCCAGGAGGACCTGGGAGCAAAGTCTCCATGGAATAACCCTTGTGAGGATGTAGGGAGGCAAGGGTGTACCCAGTGAGGGGCTGTGACAGAGGAGGAGGAGAGCCTCTTAGAACTTACCCTCCCAACTAGTCTTTCCTGCCTTTCAGATCAAGAAGGCTTTCTTTGCCTTGGTGGCCAATGGAGTTCGGGCAGCACCTCTATGGGACAGCAAGAAGCAGAGTTTTGTGGGTAAGGAGAGGCTGGGGAGACAGAGGTGATGGGAGTGGAAAAGGGACACCTCATGTGGTATAAGGGTAGGGACGTGAAGGGCCTTAGACTGCCTACACCCCAAGGCTCTCAGCCAGCCTTCTCCCTGTGCCTTGTCTCCCACTCAGGGATGCTCACCATCACAGACTTCATCCTGGTGCTGCACCGATACTACAGATCCCCCCTGGTGAGGAGGGCCTGGGGCTGCCAGTGACCAGGGTGGAGCAAAGGGAAGTCTTCAGGGAGCCTGGTGCTTGTAGGGTCTGTATCTGACTCCCAGGGTCCTGTTGATGCTTCTAGGTCCAGATCTATGAGATTGAACAACATAAGATAGAGACCTGGAGGGGTGAGTAGAGGGAGGAGCTATGGGGTTGAGGGTGGTGCCCAAGGCCTGAGGCTGAGAGTGGGCTGTGGGGAGTTCCTGGGGCGCAAGGCTCCCTGAGGGTGGTGCCCAAGGCCTGAGGCTGAGAGTGGGCTGTGGGGAGTTCCTGGGGCGCAAGGCCATAGGGAGCCTCAGGTGCCTGCAAGGAGGGCACAGCTGGGGTGAAGAGTGAGGTGGTTGCAGCTCCGTTGGCTTGACTGCTTTTTCTGCAGAGATCTACCTTCAAGGCTGCTTCAAGCCTTTGGTCTCCATCTCTCCCAATGACAGGTAAGCATCCTTACCTCTTCTTACACAGTCTCCTTCCCCCGTGCCACCCAGTCCTGAAGGCCCCTGCCCGTCCTAGGAAGCAGATGAACAGGCAGGCTTGGCTCCTGTCCTCCTATTTAGGAGGCAAGGATGGAGAGCATCTCTTCCCAGGCTGCCCCAGGTTCACTGCTTTCACCTCCCCAGCCTGTTCGAAGCCGTCTATACCCTCATCAAGAACCGGATCCATCGCTTGCCGGTCCTGGACCCAGTGTCAGGCACGGTGCTCTACATCCTCACACACAAGCGGCTGCTCAAATTCCTGCACATCTTTGTGAGCCCAGGCCCAGAGGGGAGGAGGAAGGGGCAGCCACGGGGAGGCCACAGAGGAGCCAAGTCTCCAGACCTTGGAGAGGGAGGAGCTGGGAGCCCTCTGTAGGCTGCTCAACCTCTGGTCAGCACACTGTCCTCTCCCCACCCAGGGGACCCTGATACCCCGGCCCTCCTTCCTCTGCCGCACTATCCAAGATTTGGGCATCGGCACATTCCGAGATTTGGCCGTGGTACTAGAGACAGCGCCCATCCTGACCGCACTGGACATCTTTGTGGACCGGCGAGTGTCAGCACTGCCTGTAGTCAATGAATCTGGTACCAGCACCAGGGCAAGAGGCTCTGGCCAGGGTGGGGGGAGGAGGGCATGGTGGGGAGAGCAGGGGGGATGGGCTGAGGATGGGCGGGAGTCTGTGTGGCACCAGCTTGGAGGCTCAGGGGCGCGGGGTTAGACATCTCTGCCTTGGCACTGCGGGCCAACTTCTTTGAACCTCAGTTTCCTCATATGTGAAGCAAGACTCATAGCAGCCGTCCAGATTATGATGGAGGATTTACAACATTAAGTGTAATACATTGAGTCTAGGAGAGGAAACAGCTGGAGACAAGGTTTTTTGACTAGCTCATCCCAGGCAGACCTCAATTTTCTGTTCTGGAAAAGGTCAGAGGAGCTGTAAGAATATTTCTTTCATCAGACTATGGCTGTAAAAATATTACAAAATTAAACTTACCATAATAAGCTAGATATCAATAAGGCCTTTGGATTTGTTTTTATTTAATCTTGTAATATTGGAGGCTAGACCTAAACAGCACTGAACTAATATCCTAAGCACTTTGTTTTCATTTTTTAATTTTGAGGTAGGGTCTTGAGATGTTGCCTAGGCTGACCTCGTACATACAATCCTTCTGCTTCAGCCTGGATTTATTTTTTATTATAAAATTTTAAATGAATAAAAGTGGTAGAAAAAATTATATAATGAATCCCATATATCTGTTGCCTGGATTAAGCACTGTTAACATATCACAATAATCAGTTCATCTTGATTTCTGAAGAAATTTAAGTTATTTAACCACAGAGTTAAATTAAAGTCAGTATCTCTTAAAATAAATGTAATTTTTATTGTATTTACATTACCTAACAAAATTATGAATAATGTATTAATGCTGTCTAGTATTCTCACTTCTCCATTCTCCCAAGAATGTCTTTTTTTTTTACAGTTGATTTATTCAAACGGATCCAAGTTAAAGTTCATATTTTGCATTTCTGTCTTTTGTCCTTTAAGTCTCTTTAGATGTAGAATTGTTCCCTTCCCCCTTTATTTCCATGACACATGTGAGTAGAAGAGCCTGTGTCAGTTGTCCTGCAGAATATGGCACTTCCACATTTCTCCATTTGCTTCCTACAGATGGCCTTTACCTTGTTCCTCTGTTCCTGATTCCTATAAACTGAAAATGAGATCTAAAGGCTTAATGAGCTGAGACTGTACAGTTGAGGCTAGAATATTTAATAGGTGATGCTGTGTGTCCACATAGCATCTCATCAGCAGGCACAAGGTCAGTCTGTCTCCCTTTCTCTGACGCTAAGCTGATCTGTGGTTCAGGTATGGGTAGCCTAATGCCTCGTTACAAAGCCAGCAAGCAACTTAGAGGATGTCAAGTTCATTACAAAAACCTGCCCCAGCCCCTTTGCATAGCACCCTGGTTCTGATGTGGGCCTCTTCCCTCTCTGCCCCTTCTTTCCTCCTGCAGGTCAGGTCGTGGGCCTCTATTCCCGCTTTGATGTGATTGTAAGTGTCTGTGGGGACTCTAGGGGTGCTGCAGGCAGGCTGCACTACGAGGAAGGATGGGCAGTATCTGTGGACAGACTTTAGAAGTGTAGAGGGTGCTGCTTGTGGGGCTGGAGCCTGGGCGAGGGGTGACTCAGAGATCTCCTTCTCTTCCTGCTCCAGCATCTGGCTGCCCAGAAAACCTACAACCACCTAGACATGAGTGTAGGAGAAGCCCTGAGGCAGAGGACACTGTGTCTTGAGGGAGTCCTTTCCTGCCAGCCCCATGAGACCCTGGGGGAAGTGATTGACAGGATTGCTCGGGAGCAGGTACCTTGTGCCCCTCCATGCATGTCCCCAACATTGACATTCCCATTCTTCCAAATGCAGCTCTGGCCATCCCAATCTTTGGGCACCTGGCCTGCCCTCCCATTTCATGACCAACTCTTGGCAGCCACACTGGTATGCACCAGAACCTGTCCATTAAGCCCTGTGCCAAGGGCCACAGCCGGCTGAGTGATCAGAGCCATGGCCAGCTCATTCCCTGGAGACACCCCCTAGCTCCTCTGTTCCTTGGACTAGCCTTGGTGCCACAGCTGCTCTGAGGCTTTGCCCCTCACTGAACCCTCTGGACCCACAGGTGCACCGGCTGGTGTTAGTGGATGAAACCCAGCATCTCCTGGGCGTGGTATCGCTCTCGGATATCCTTCAGGCACTGGTGCTCAGCCCTGCTGGCATCGATGCCCTCGGTGCCTGAGAATACCCAAGTCCTCATGCCCAGGTTACCCTCCACACTTGGAAGTCAATGAAAGGAGCCAGGGGACTCAGCCTTCACCTTCCTCACCCCCGTTTGCCGGTTCAGCTCTGGTTCAGGTAGGCCCGGCCTCAGGCCATTGGATCAACCCCTCTGTCCTTCTGGGCTCCCAGGTCTCATGTGGGGCACCCCAAGAGTGGCAGTGATCCTGCTCATAGCTGATTAGTCTCATGACAGTTGCAAAGGCCACCGCTTTGTCCTATTCCCAGCTGAGGTCACAGAGGCTTCCTAGCAAGGGTGAACAAAGATGGGGCTAAAAGCTCTCTGGGAAGATTGAGGTGCTGTCTCACCATTCCGTTCCCCCAGGCTGGGCACTGCATAGAAGGAAGAAAGCTAACAAACCTTTGTTGAATGAAATTTCCATCTTCAATAAGAGCTTACATGGGGGAGCTTCCACCTAGTGCACGGTCTCAGATATTTGCTAGGGAATTGCAGAAGGCTGAAGCACAGAGTCCACCTGGCTGGCAGTGGATGATAGGACTCCCTCACTGGGAAGATGAATCTCCCTCCCTCTTTGGCTACCTTCTTCCCTTCTTTTCCTCACAGGCTTCTCCAGCCCTCCCCAATCACCCTTGTCCAGCCTGTTGCCAAGAAACCCTCAGACATACCCAGTTCACCATGGGATGATGACATTAAGGACAGTGGCTAAGTCAAGCCTGGAGGTGCCTGACCCAGAGGCACTGGGGTTACCCTGGGGCCACACATACTCCACACCCTCTTGTATACTCTACCCCTAACCTGGGTTGAGACTGGTCGCTGGGATGCAGCAAGCCTGGAGCCCATAGGTACAGTCATGGGTTCTAGATCTCTCCTCTTCTGGACTATGTTCAGCTCATCCCCTAGTCCAGGGGGTCCTAGCTGTCCCTTCCCTATGGGAACCATTGCAGTGGCACTGCCCTCCTACTCTCCTGGCATGGTCATTTTGGGGATGCTGGGGTGTACTATTTCCAGAGCTGCCTATTGATTTTTTTTTTTTTTTTTTTTTTTTTTTTTTGCGGTACCGGGGATTGAACTCAGGACCTTGCACTTGCCAGGCAGGCACTTATGCCGCTGAGCTATGTCCCCAGCTCCCAGAGCTGCCTATTGGAGCAGGATCCTCTCTCCACTGTTGTCCAGAAAACCCCTTAGCTCTTGCCAGTGAACAGTGTTCTTTCTTCCCAGTGACCATGGCCTTGTACTCAGATCTCCAAGAATGAGCAGTCAACAAAACAAAAATGAAAAGAATAAGCCATGAACTTGGATTTGACTTCACTCGCAATGTTAGACACTTAACCTGAACTCAGGCAAGATCTCTGTGCTTTGTGAATTCAGAGACATGAAGGAGAACCCACAGTTGGCAAAACAGCAAGTGGCTTTTCTTTGGCACACAGAGCAGTATTCCACTGACTTTTAAAATCTTTTATTTATAACAAAACTGTACAGAAAATATTTATGAACTAAGTACTTATATAGTACATAAAGTCTGGTCTGTGAACTCCAATCTGCAAAAAAAAACAAAAACAAAAAAAAAACCCCACCATTATTTTTCTAACACTGAATGAAATTTCTATTGTGAATCCCACTGCACCGAGTGGTGGAAATTAACTTCAGTCCATGGGGGGCCAGTCTCTTCCTCATCTTTACCTGGGGCTGTTTGTAGGGGAAGCTTAAAGTAATGTCAAGCTCTGTGGGTCAGTCATCAGCACCCATCTATGCCAGCATGCTAAAATCTCCCCATTCCCATCTGATTGTCAGGTGGCTGCCACTGATGTGCTCGGTCACCACCATGTGCCCCCACTCCCAGAGTCTCTTTGGTCCTGCCTGTGCTCAGGACATGCAGTTCATTCTGGCTCCTGGTCTCGCACCCCTCTTGGCTTCAGAAAGCTCCATCAGGCTGTTCCAATGGGCAGCACACTCTCCTCTGTGCTCTGTGTTTTCCCCAGGCTTTTCCCAGGAACACAAGGCCCAGGACTCTTCTACCCTTGACACGGCAAATCTGTATGTGGACTTGTGCTTGTCCACACCTTTCAGGCTGGGCTCCCTTCCCAAGGGCCCAGAGGTGTCTACGAAAGGATCTCTTTGTTCCCCCACCTACCCCAGCCCATGAAATCTTTATTAGTGGGGGCGAGGGCCCTTTGTTCTCTGTCCCTGAGGTATTCTTCCAAGTCCACTCCGTGTCCTGAGCCAGCACCACCCCACTTGAGGATCGGGCTTTTGAGGTTCCAAAGCCAAGACTCGGTTTCTGCTCTGTCACCCTCCCCCCATGGCAATGGGCATTGCAGATCCAGCTGTCCAGTGTGGGTAGGTTACTATTTCTAAAATGTGATCCTGACCCCATTACCTCCCTAAGCTTCAGAGTCAGACACTTGTGCTTGACTGTCAGACAGTACATGAAGGTATTTTCTCACCAGCCGCTTTGCCAATCTCCAAGAGTCAGTGCTGGCTCTGCCCTGTCCTACCCAAGAAGGTGCTGGCTGTGGAGCTCAACTAAGAGGATGAGATGGGGTGATCACTGGGTGTGGGCCAAGAAGGTTCTCTCAAGTGTTCTAAGGGAGCCTGAGGCAGGCTGGCTCCAAGGATGGCCGCCTTTGGACAAGCGCAACAGGTCAATCACTTGACTCTGTGCCTCTGGGTAAAGACCTGCAGTGGTAACAGCAAGGCTAAGGACAGCACCTAGGTCTCCTTGCACCTTCCTGAGAGCACATGCATCTGCATGTCTGGGCTCACTATCCCAAGGATGCAGCAGATCTCCCCCTTGGGTCTGTCTGTGAAGGACCAGCCCACCCCACCAGCTCAGAGTCCATCCAGCCCAAACCTTCACGGATGCCGGGAAAGAACTTTAGCATGGGCTGCAACTGCTTCCACCCTAGCGCAGAAATGAAAGAAGTGTGCTTGTGTGCAGCCTGCCCTGCTATCCCCTCGTTCCTGCATATGAACCTGGGGCTGGGCTGCCCCGCCCAGGAGTCCCTGGGTTTCTGTGGCTTCCAGGCTGGGCTCCTGATTCTCCGTTGCTTTCCTGTCTTCCTCACAACTCTCTGTGCTTCTTAACTCTGGGTGTGCTCCAGGATGACCAAGGAAGCCTTATAAAAGGTGCAGAGCCCAAGGCTCATCCTAGAGATGCTCATTTCCTGGTTTTGGGGTAGAGTCTGGGCAACTGTATTTATTTTCTGTAAAAACTGGATATTTTATGATGAGCATGTGGCTGAACTGGGACATAAGTATGGGTGGCTCATTCTTGTAGTAAAATCATTTGTCACATAACTGGGTCTGTCTATTATTTAATTATGACTAAAGTCTACAAGAAGCACTGACTAAGAGAAGGGGCGTAACATAGAAGACATATGATTTATTAGCATTGGCAAAACTCTTCTCCCAAGCACTCTTAAATGAATATTTCGATGTATTTATTACAAAGTTATGTACATCCATTCCATGATGACAGCAAAGTTTACACTTGACACACACATATTAAAATTAGAATCAGAAATAATAACCTAGAAATAAATCATTACCATGCCAACAAGCATTCAGAGCCAAAATATCTTTAGGACAGGAGTATGTAGCAGCCAGGGAACACTGGCACCCTACTTTTATTAATCAGAGTGCTGCCCACTTGTTTAAGAAGATAGGGTGTTAGGCCGGGTGTGGTGGTGCATGCCTGTAATTCCAGCATGTAGGAGGCTGAGGCAGGAGGATCATTGTGGATTCGAGACCAGCCTCAGCTACAAAGTGAGCTTAAGGCCAGCCCAAACTGCATTGCGAGACCCTGTCTCAAAAAAAAAAGTGTTTTCTTAAAAAACATACCCAAACATATTAATCTTAATTGGACCAACAAAGTCCAATTTGCTGGGCTGAGAATAGCAAGATGTGCACTTTTTTTCAGTTAAAGGTGTATCTGCTATGCTAAATCAATATCCACCTTCCTGCAGTTATCCTACACCTGCTCTTGTTCCTGTCTTACACAGGAAGGTCAGAGTGGGCCTTCAGGAAGCCTCACTGTCATGCTCCTTCACTGTGACTCTTGGGGACCTCAAAACTTGAACCCCAGGAGTGTGCCCCATCACCAGCCACGTAGGGGCTTTGTGCCAACGTCAAATGGGACTGCTGCTTTTCACTTGCAGAGAGAAAGCTGCAAGGGAAGGAATCCATCTATGACATCACATCCACCCTGAAATTCTTAGATGTGTTTGACTAAACCGCTGTCAAAGAAAGGAAGCTTTTCATTTATTCTAAAGAAGTGTTTTCCAGGCATTGTGGTGGCATATCCACAGGCAGGGCTTTCAGTTCCCAAGGTGAATGAAAGAACCTGAGGCACACTTATGGTAGACGTATTTTTCTGTAGGCATATTATCTACCTAGTTAAAAAAATCTTTTTAGAAAAGAAGAGAAAGAGAAAGACTCTTGATGGCCATGCTGTATTTTGTTTGGCAGAGAAGTCTTTGATTTTCTTCCTTTGCTGTATCTGTGGGTTTTCTGTTAGCAGCCTCTCTGGCCAAGGTTTCAGCTTTGTGTCATCAACTCCTCACTTCTTCTATCTTGTGTTTCTTACTTTCTTTTTTAAATTTTTTTTGTGTGTGTTTTTGAGACAGGGTCTCGTGATGCAGTTCAGATTGGTCTTGAGCTCACTTTGTAGTCCAGGCTGGTCTCAAGCTCACAATGATCCTCCTGCCTCAGCCTCCTGAGTGCTGCGATTACAGGCTTATGCCACCGTGCCTGGCTTGCACTTTCTATAGCTGAGATCTGGAATGTCCCGGAGGGCCATGTGTTAAAGGTAGTTTCCAACCTATTACTACTGGGAGGTAGGGCCTACAGAGAGGTCTTTAGCTCATTGGGGTGTGTTATTGACGAGAATAGTGAGATCTTACCCCTTGCTATCTCTCTTTTGCTTCCAGGCCACCATGAGATGCACAGCTCTGCTGAAACTACGCATTCCCACCATAGCATACTGCCTTGCCACTGGCTCCAAACAAATGGGTCCAATCAGTCATAGACTGAAACTTCCAAAACCTGTGAGCCAAAATAAAACTTTTCACCTTACAAGGTGATTATCCCAGGTATTTTGTTACAGAATAGGAAAGTTGACTGTTGTGGTTGATTCATTGTGTCAATTTGAGAAGTTTGGAAGTTTGACTGGTAACTCAGCAGTTCTAGGTCCTAGGGTGTAGAGGACTCACCCTAGGGTGGGTAGCCTACTTACAATATAAGGAAGGAAAGGTTTATTGAGTTTACAGTTTGTAGAGGTTTCAGTCCATACTCAGCTGGCTCCAAGGTAGGGTGGCGTGGCAGAGGGGCAACAGTTAATGACAGTGGAAGATAACAAAAGCAAAAAGAGAAAAAAGGGGAGGAGCAAGCCTCTTTTCCTCCCTTATATTGTATGCAGGCTGCCCACCCCCTAGGGCGAGTATAGCACTCATGCCCCCAACCCCCACACTAGATAATGAAAAATCACAAATTCTAGATTCTGCCACCTCTGAAAAGCCCAATCCTTATGACCACATGAGGCTTTGGAGGGATATCCAGACACAAACCATAACATTCAGCTCCTGGACCCCCAAAGACTCATGTACATCCCTTTATGCAAAAGGTATTTAGTCCATCTCTAAGAGTTGCCAAAGTCCTAACAATTTCAGCATTGCTGAAAAGTCCAAGTCCCAAGTCTCCTCCGAGATGTAAGGCAAACTCTTAGCTGTGAGCCACTGTACAAATGAAAAGAAAATGTAACACTTCCAACATTCAATGGAACAGGATAAACATTTCCATTCTAAAAGTTACAAATAGAAGAATACAAACCACTGGGACCAAAGCAAGTCCAAAATCCAGCAGGGCAAAAATGAAGTCCTATAGTTCCATGTGCAGCATCTGAGGCAATCTGTGGCAAGTTATAAGTTCCAAAGGGCTAGGGTGGTCCTGCCCCTACATTTTGGAAGTGGTAGCTCCCATGACTTCTCTCTTAGGCCCACTTTGCTCCCTCCTTTCAGGTTTCCTCAGATAATCCACATTCCTGGCTTCTCCAAACTTGTGGGATCTCCACTGCACCTTTGGCTTCACACTCACAGCCTCACATACTGCCCTCTCAGGGACACACTACTTGACCTCCCAGGCTTTCAGAAATTGGGGCAGAAGCTGCCTTAACTTCATAATTCTTGCATTCTGCATACACCTAAAACCAGTGCCACATGGATGATGCCAAGATCTGCTGCCATCTAGAGCAGTAGACAGGCTTCCCTTTCTCTTGGCTATAGGGGTCGAATGCCTGGATTGCTGAGCACTCTGAATATAATTTTGAGGAACAAATTCTCTATGCTGCAGCCATTGTGGAACCTGGTGCTCTGAGCTTTCTTCTCAAAACAGTCTTTCAACTTTGCAGTTGTGAGGCTGCAAAATCTCAGCAATCAAGATCTCCTCCACTCTATCTTTGAGTTGTTATGGTTTGTGTCTCTATGTCCCCCCAAATCCTCATGCAGTCATGGGGCAGGATTCTAGAGTGTATGATCGATTCATGGATGTGAGTGCTACACTGGCTCTGGGGCTGGTAGTTTGCATATAATGTAAAGGAGGGAAAGAGGTGGCTTGGTTGTTTGCCTCCTCCCCTTGTGCCCTTGTTGCTTTTGCTATCTTCTGCATCCATGAACGTTTGCCCTCTGCCATGTGTCCCTCTGCCTTGGAGCCAGTATGGATTGAAACCTCCACAAACTGTGAGCTAAATAAACCTCTCCTTCCTTAATTCTGGGTGTCAGGTATTTTGTCTCAGCAATGAGAGAACAGTAACCAAGATAGCAGTCTACAACTTTACTAGAGCTCTCCTTATGGGCAAATTCACATTTTAAATCATTCTGCTTTGCTCTTGATTCTCAACATAAATCTGGCTAAAAGCTCCCAACAATAGCCATGCCACTGCCTCAAAATTAGACTACCTTGAAATTTCTTCTGCCAGGTTAGTCTTCCACTTTTAATCTCAGTCTCAGGCAAAGGCTCTGGACACAAGCAAAATGCAGGCAAACTTTCCGCCAAGCCATAACACACACCATCTGGACTCCAACAGTCCTTCTTCCCAGAAGACACCTCCGGAACCTGGTCTTTATCTGCCAGATTTCTACCAGCCTTCTGGTTCTCTAAGCTCTAACCAGACTCTTCCATACAGAATAGCCTAAGGTGTTCCAGCTCTCTTCTTTCAGCCGGTATCTTTGAACCTTTCCAAATCCTTCCCACAAGCTGTTCCCAGTGGCCCATGAACCACATGGTCAATAGTTACAGCAACAACCCCATTTCTCTGGTACCAAATTCTGTGACTAACACAACACTGTTGACAGAACTATTCCAGGTGTCCTCTGAAGTTGTGCCTACCCCTGCTGAAGTGTGAGGAAATATTGCTTGGTCTTTAGTAAATCCTTCAAGGCTCCATTCATTCACCAGTCTACTTAGCTCTTGTTTCTCCTCTACATTTTTAATTTTCAGTTTGAAGTTGGATTAAGGCCCTGGAGATGTGTAAACAAGCACCAAGCTGCCTCGGGACTTCCTGTGAGCCCTCCAGGGTGCTGGTGAGAATCTTCTGAAGGCACTGGCTACACCAGAAGCTGTATCTGCATAATCTTATGAAGATGATCTTTTTTTGAGGTCTCATTATGTACTTCAGGCTGGTCTTGAATTCACTACGTACCCCAGGCTGGCCTCAGCTATATGGTGATCCTCTTGCCTCAGCCTCCTGAATGCTAGGATTACATGCACGCACCACCACCTCCAGCTAAAGATGATTTTGTAGATTTTTAAAAAATCAAAATGCAATTCATATACATTAAATTTTAGCCTTTCAAAGTATATGGTTTGGTGGTACTTGTATAGCATATTCACAAAGCTGTGCAACCATCACCACTGTCTATTCATCACCCTCCAAAGAAATTCTCTATCAATTAATAGTCATTTCCCATTTTCCCTTCCCATTCCCAGCCCCTGGCAACTACCAATCGACTTTCTGTATCTGTAGATTTACCTATTTTGCATATTTCATGTACATGGAATCATATCATACGTGCTCTTTTGTGTTTGATTTCTTTTATTTAGCACGTTTTCAAGATTTATCTATAGCGTGAGTTAGTATTCATTCTTTTTATGGCTAAATAATATTCCATTGCTCACATGCATGCACACACACGCACACATATATATGTATATATATAATTTTCATGGAATTTTTATAAATATGGACTTGTTTTCATCTTAAAATATTAAAATATTTTAATTGTAAAGTAAATGTTATAGATATGTACAGCATACAATGTGTTTTGATATTTATACACATTGTGGAATGCCTAAATCAAGCTATTCAACATAAGCATCACCATACAGGCTTATTGTGTGTGTGTGTGTGTGTGTGTGTGTGTGTGTGTGTGTGTAAAGAACACTTAAAAACTAGTCTCTTGCCCATTTCAAGTATACATTATATAATTAGGGGCTGGGGGTATAGCTCAGTGGCATAAGCGCTTGCCTGGCAAGCGCAAGGTCCTGAGTTCGATCCCCGGTACCGGAAAAAAGGAAAAAAAAATAATTATTAATTATAGGTACCACAGTGTATGATTCATTTTCTAAGGTCATCCTTTCTGTCTAAGATTTTGTGTCCTATGACAGACATTTCCCAAATCCTTCTACCTCTAATCCAGCCTCTGGCAAGCACCATTTTACTCCATTTCTATGAATTTGACATTTTCAGATGCCTCCTATAAGATCCACAGCTATAGGATAGTGTGTTATTTTCCTTTCTGTGCCTAATTTATTTCTATTAACAAAATGCCCTCCAGCTGGATATGGTAGTGCATGCCTGTAATCCCAGGACTTGGGAGACTAAGCAGGAGGATCACCAAGAGTTGAGGTCAGCCGGCTCTGTCTCAAAAAAACAACTAACGAAGCAAGCAAGCAAGCAAGCAAACAAACAACATAAAGTCCTCCAGGTTCATCCATGTTTCCACAAATTATAGGATTTCCTTCTTTTAAAGGCTACTGCCAGGTGTGGGGGGCACACACCTATAATCCCAGCACTCAGGAGGCTGAAGCAAGAGAATTGCCTTGAGTTCGAGGTCAGCTTGGACTACACAGCAAGATTCTATCTCAAAAATAAATAAATAAATAAATAAATAAAGGCTGACTCGTATTCCTCTATGTATATATAGCGTGTTTTCCTTGCCTATTCATCCTTTGATGGACATTTAGGTGGATTCCATGTCTTGGCTGCTTGTGAATATACTAAACATGGAATGCAGATGTCTCTTTGACATACTGATTGCCCAGCTTTGATTATATACCTAGTAGTGGAATTGTGGGATAACACGGTGGCTCTGTTTCTAACTTTTTGAGGAAATTCCATGCTATTTTCCATGATAGCTATAGCTTCGTGAACTTTGATGTGAGATTCCCCTATAAATTGATTGGGCTGTGGACCATGAACACTGACACTCCTGCCCAGATGCTACAAAATCCTTACTCCAAGTCACATCACACAGATGCCACCAACCAAGCCCCACCAGTGGGGAAGTCAGGTGGCTTCAGCAGCTGGGCCCTGCTGATTTGAAGGACTGGCACAGTAGGGAAGACAGAAGTCCTCCCAGTTGGCTCTGTGACATAGATCCTGGCACTGCTTTCCACCCCCATCCTCTGCATTTATAAGGAGCTCTCAGATGAGCCTACTGCCATGCAGGCTCAAGGGCCAGGCTCTTATGGAAGGAAACTTCTTTTTGCTTCTCAGTGTCCAGGATGTGTCCTTCACCCCACCTGTTCCTGTTCTAGTCTCTTCCCACTCAACAAACTATTGAACATTTCCTAGATGATAGACAGAGTGAGGGACCCAAAAGGAAAGACCCTGGACTCATGCCCGCCAGGGTATTCACAGCTGGCCAGGGAGAAATTCGGGTCTACCAGAAGGAGGAAGTGAGGCAGCAGGCGATTTCTCTCTGCTTCTGGGGCAGTCACAAAAGTCCAAGGCCACTCGAGAGTGCTGAGAGGCAAGGCGGGCCACGTTTTTTTTTTTTTTTAACTGAGATGATGCACAGTTGCTTTAGAGCACACAGTTGTAGTGGTAGCTTATGGACTCTCTTGATTGTGCCCAAAAGGGTGACTAGAGGCTTAAGCAAAATGTGAGCGCCTCCCAGAGGCCACCCTGGCCTGACTAAGAGCTCCTCCAACAAATTTGGTGGCAACCCATATCCTCCCTCTCAGCACTTTTGTCTAAAAAAAAAAAAAATAGTGGCTTATTTTATTTTATTATTTTTGAAAGGGAGTCTTGCTGTGTTGCCCAGGCTGGTCGCAAACTCCTGGGCTCAGTGATCCTCCTGACTCACCCATGTAGCTAGGACTAGAGGTATATGCCACTGCACCCACACAATAGCAGCAGGAGTGACACAGTGCCACTCTTGGGTGCCAGAATCACAGCTGCTACCCCAACCACAGGAGGCCAAGGCCTCTGAGTGAGGTCTGGGGAAGACAGTGACATGCTCAGGTTCTAAGGAGGAAGGCAACAGAACCTTCCATCATTTCAAGGTGCAGAAAGGGTGCTCTCCAAACACATAAAAGGGTTCAGACGCATGTGGTCAAAAAGAACAACAAAGACCCCCATAATTAGTAGAAGACCTTTTACTTTGTGTCATACCCAAGAACAGCAAGGTGGTAGGAGTGGCTTTATCTGTTGTTAAACGATAAATGTGGCAGAACCTCAGGTACTATGGGAAGGGCACTGAATTCCTCCAGCCTGTCCAATCTTCCTTTCTTCCTCACGTGAGCCACGTCAATGACCAGCAACTGCCAAGCTAGGGCTGGGGACTCTGGGACAAGCGCCAGGAAAGCAGAGGCCCAGCTCAGCCCTGCCTCTGCAGGAAATGCAGGGCCACCTTGTTACTGGGAACCAGGACGATGCGGCTCACAGCTTTCAGCTCCCCTGTCTCAGGCGCCAAGACCACCTCGTAGTACTGCATCAGCTGGCAGGGACAAAGCACATAGGGGCTGTGGGGGCTTGTTCTCCACCCACTGGTCCCCGCTTCACGCTGCTTCCCTGAGCCTCCCTGCCTCTCCTCCCCACCAACCCCTTCACCCCTCCCTGACCTACAGCCTCTCCCCACCTCCCCACTCACCCTCGCCAGCAGCAGCTTCATCTCCAGCTCTGCAATCCTGCGGCCCAGGCAGCCCCGGACCCCATAACCAAAGGGCACAGAACCAAATGGGTGGTGGACCCTAGCAGCACCCGCCTTGCTGTCCCTCAGCCAGCGGTAAGGCCAGAAGCTCTCAGGATCGGGAAAGGTGCTGGCGTCCCGGGACGCCACATAGTGACACAACACAAACTGGGTCTACAGAGCAAGAATAGGCATCATGAATCCAATGACACCCGTGGGCCCTGCTGGGCACTTGGGCTCTCCAGCCTCACTCACGTTCTTGGGGAATACATAGCCATCAACTTCAACTTCCTTTTCCATGATGATTCGTGAGTTTATGGGGACCACAGGGTAGAGCCTACAGGGAAAGAGCAAGTCTGGGGTCTGCCTCCAGATCCAAGAGGGGGCAGGGTCCCACTCCCCCCTCACTTCTCTGGTGCCCCTGCCCTTTATCCATCACCCTTGTTCCTAGCTGAAGCCCACCAGCAGCCCTACCTCCTGTTCCTGACCCACACATAGACCCTGTGCTCTAGGAACCATATCCTACCGCAGGGTCTCCTTAATCACGGCTCTGAGCAGGGGCATGTGGGCGAAGTCCTTGTGCTGAGGCACCTTCCCCGGGGGCACCACACCCACCACTTCCTTATGCAAGGCTGTCTGGACTTCTGGGTTCTTTGAAAGGTGGTACAGGGCCCACGCCAGTGTGTTGGATGTCTAGGAGGGAGAACAGGAGATAAAGTGAAGGAAGATTTCTAGGAGAAGAGCCCAGCTGGGTGGTAGGAAGGTATATGAGTGGGTGCATGCAACATTAGGGAGAGTCTTAATTAGCCACAAGTATGGCAGGAATAGAGATGTGAGTTCACGGCAACGTTCATGCTAAGCATGATAAGGACAGAGGGGGCAATAATAAGAAGCCCCACATGACAAAAGGGTGCCCTACAGATAGGAGGTGCTCATGGGCAAGATTCCAACTCTACTTCAGTTGTGATGAGACAAAGTTGGAATTGATATAACGAAACTCCCCAGATATGCGAGAGCAAAGGCACCCCAGCAGGTGATGATGAGATCCCCCTTACACTAAAGGACCAGCCCTAGCAGGGTTGCAGCAGCATATGCCTATAATTGTAGCATTCTGGGAGGTTTGGGCAGAACAATTGGAAGTTCCAGCCCAGGCTGGGCAATTTAGTGATTTAGCAAGACCCTGTCTCAAAATAAAGAAAATTAAAAAGGCTGAGGATATAGCTCAGAGTGAAGGCCCTGGGTTCCAACCCCAGTACACTGGCTTCAGCTGAGCTGAATGACTATTTTCCCCTTAGCATTGCAGCCAGGTTACAGAAAAAGATGAAGCTATATGGAGTAATATAGATCAGGCTGAGGCAGGGGATCACAGGGAATCGGTTCAAACATGAGCTGGAAGCCCTGGGCTTCTTGCTGGCCCGCTCACACACCGTGTCCACACCAGCCAAGAGCAGCTCAGGCAGGCTGCCCAAGGCCTCGCGAGGGCTGAGCAGCCCGTTGGTCAGTAGGAAGTGCAGGTAGCCAGGTATCTGGACCTCATCTGGTCCCGCTGCCTGTAGTTGGGCCTCCACTTCCTTGAATTTCTCATCAATCAACTTTTTTCCTGCAGGGGCAATGGAGAACAGGGGAGGATGAGGTCATGCTGCTCTGACAGCTGCTGGCATGAAGGAGAAGGTACCAGGAGAGACTGGGAGAGGCACAGACCTGGGAGGCAGCCTCAGCTTCCTTCCCTGTTCCCTCCAGGATGCCTCACCAAAGAAGAAGATGGTGTTCCAACCATCCAAGTATCGCCTCCAGAAGGGCAGCAGGGAACGGGTCCACTTGGGGAGGAAGGTGGCATAGACTGAGTTGTGGAACATGAGCCCAACAGATCTGATGAAGTTCACAGTGTCCTCAGGGATGGATGGTTCCAGGCAACCAATGCGCTTCTCAAACAGGATGTAGCAAATAGCTAGGAAGTGCAAAGGCCATCACAGGAGGCAGAGCCAGGGAATAAAGAATCCAGGGGACATTGAGGAGTGGGGGCACAGCCTACCCCAGTGCATTCCTGCTCCCAGCCCCTCTCCCAGCAAAGGTACCTTCCAAGGCAAAGTGGTAGAAGAGGTGAGCCATGTCCAGCACCTGATCGCCTGAGGCACTCTCTGCCCGAATCTGGTTCAATCGAACAATGAAGTCATCGATCACCTCATTTACAGCATCTGTGTACAGTGCAGCCTCAGCTGGTTTCAGCATCCGCTGGTTCAGAGCCTGGCGCAACTGGTACCACTGATGTCCTTGCCTGTGGGACGTAGGGAGGCAACACAAACATTAGCTTCAATCAAATGGTTTCATCCCACCCTGAGGCCCCCATAGAGTTGAGGAAAATCTTTCTCCCAGCATTTAGAATTACACAATCACCAAGCTTTAAATAATAGAATATCAGCACTATAAAAGCTCAGAATCTCACGGTGAAAGTGAGTAAAGTGGGCATCTAGAATCAAGCCATAGGTCTGATGATCACTAGCTGAGTGACCTTAGGTGGGTAACTTAATTCCAGTGTGCCTCAGTCTCCCCACATGTAAACTGGGCATAATACGAATGTCCATCTTAGTGGGCTTGTTCAGGTTATTAGGGTGCATAGATCAGTGCCTGGAATACAATGAATTCTTAATGAATGTAGACTATTAGTGTCTTAGAATTATACAACTCCAGAATCTTCCATATGTGAAAGGAGGGGAAGCCCCAGTGTTCCATTTTCTCTGGGAGGAGAGAAAATTAGGGTTTTTAGGCTCCTTGGGTTCTGAGTCTTCATGTTCTGCCTGGCTCAGTGGGTCAAGGGGGCAAAGAGACTGAAGCCAGAAAGCCATGTGCCACCTGCGTGCCGTGGATGGTTAGGCAAGGCTGCTCAGAGGGGTGGGAACGCGCTCCCCATGGGGGCCAGTGCTGGGGTGCTGCCCTACCCTCAGTTGCCCCTCAAACCTGTTACCTTTGCTAACCAAGCTGGGTACACATCCATTTTTGAAAATGTATTTGCAAAGCAGTAAATGCAATGTGCTTCAGTTCTAAGGAGGAAAGAAATACTGCATGTACATCTGCGTGTTTCTAGGTGAAGCAGGGAAGGGTATACATCACAGTTCCCGCACTGGTACCTTAGGAGGGCGGCATGGCAGTGCAGGGGAGATTTAGTGTTTATTGTTGAAATTTTTTATGATAGGCATTACTATTGGATTTTAATGGAGTTTTAAAACAACAAATTTTATTTTAAAAAGGCATTTATTTGAACAAAACTCAATCCCTATCTCCACAGCCAGGAGCTTACTGTGTCAGGATAACTACAAAAAGATTAACTAAAAGTGTTGCTGAAGAAGCAATGACAATAAAATAGATCTGTTTACTGGAACTTAGAGAGTATAGGAACTGTTCCCATAGCAAAACTCCCAGCCCGGCTGAAGTCGGATTTATAGAGCTTAAAGGAAAGCATTTCTGGAGTTTTAAAGCTATTTCTCGGTAAAATAATGCTCATGAAGAGCGATTTCAAAAATATACATATTAAAATAAAACAAGAAAAGCTGAAGTGTTTTGTTTTTATACAGGATCTAAATATGCAGTCCAGACTGGCTTCAAATCCATTATTCTCCTGCTTCAACCTCCTAGAGTTCTGGGACTACAAGCAGGTAGCACCATACCCAGCTATAAAACAGCTTTTAAATGCATATAAGTAATATAATATGTTTAGAAAGTTGGCTTTAGAGTAAATATAAGTAAACAGGTCACAAAGGCATCTATATAATATTCAGCTCCTATTCTAAACCTGAGCTGTTAAGTTAGAGGTGGTCAGGCCCGACAAAAACATGACACCCAAACCTTCCCCTCAGGGTCAGGTATCAAGTTAAACGGCTTTAAAGAACAGACTCTTGTGTTCTGTTCTCAGAACTTTAAATATGGGCCCCTGAATTGTTTTAGTTTTGAAACTATCACCTTAAGGAACCAGGAAAAAAAAAAAACATGCAATGAGAGAATAAATATACTCACAGGAAAGACACATGAAAAGCATCCCCTGATCAATTCCTTTTCTTTCCCAAAATGTCAGTGTCGTAAGTTCTTAGGTTCTGGAACTAGGGAGAGCTACTGCATTGCCGGTACTTGCGTCACCTCTGCCATGTAATGTGAAACCTTTCTGGGCCTCAGTTTCTTCATTCAATAATGCTATCCACTCATGGGCTTGGTGTGAGCACAAAAGGCAATAATAAATACAAAGAGACTATCCTGGCGCCTGGTGTGTCATGAAGATGTAGTTATTTTCATTCCTGTAGTGGTGACTTCCACACTAGGACCAATTTGAATCCCTTGAGAAGTGACTACAGCATGGTTGTCAAGTTGATCATGATCAATAAATTCATTTATTGCTTTTGGAGTTCTGTTAAGAAAGCCTGTGACATACCCACTTACAACCAGTGGCCTAAGGACTGGTTTATCCTGAGTGATTCCCCTTTATCTACTTCATTTTGCATGGAAATAAATAATATACTCAGTCTATCTTTCATTTTGCCACTGCCAAAATAATTAACTTTAAAAAGCATAACTGATATCTACGTCTATCTCCATGTATGGAAAATGTCTGTGAAAGTTATAGTCAGTAATGTATGTACAATACATGATTTTGGAAACATTTTTTAATTAAATAGAGTCCTCCCAACTAATATGGTAATGACATTTTCTCAATTGTAAATTGACTTCTTTTCAACCATAACGTAGAAAAATGGATCTGAAAAGCTCATAGGGATATCTTAGGGACACTCTAGTGAGGCCGGATCTCACTTTACAGATCAAAACATAAAGCCAAGGAAAAGGAAATCACTCCCTTGTCCACAGTGAATCATTCTCTTGGACAAGTAAATGTCTTAGTGGAAAAGTCAATGAATGGTCCCTGCGTCTCAGCCCACCCCAAGGACTGCTTTCTAAGGCTGAGTATTGGGCTCAGAAGATACAGGGAGAGCCCACTCCGCCCTTTACTCTACTGGTGCCCTGTTTTTACTCTTTTGATCCGGTCCCCTGGGGCCCTGTTCCGGTCCCTTTGGGCCCCTGCTCACGTGGTGAAGGGCCCGTATGGCAGGCTCTGATGATCCCGGTGCGCCCTCCATAGCTCCATAGTGTCCCTTATGGGATACTTGTCTTCTTGCCGCATCACTTGCTCCAAGAGTGGGGCGCTGGCCACGTTCACTGCAAGTTGAGAGCCCGTGGTAGATGTCCACATTGGACCATACTTGGCCTTGGTCAGTATCTGTGGGGTTCAAGCAAAACTGAATGACTGGGGCCCAGCTGGATGGGCATTTCTGGGAGAGGGGATGGGTAAAGGTGGGGATCTGAGGGCTACACTAAGAGCAAGTGGGCTGGGCAAAGTGCACTGTGTAGGAGGCAGGCACTGGCATGACTAGTGGTTCTAGAGGCAGAATACTGAAAATATGGCCACACAAAGGGCAAGAATATTGAGAGGGATAAGTATCTGGTGGAAGTGAGGCCTTTGGAGGATATGTGGGAGAATGAGATAATTAGAGGTGGATATTGGGACCTGGCATATTACAGAAACAGAGCTCTTTCGGGAAGTGAACTAGAAAGCACACAATTTTTTCTAATCATTTAAGTCTACTGCAGCTTGCAGCTTCATGGAGATAAAGATAAACATCTTATGTAATCAACCAGAAAAGTGAAACACGATGAGAAAGTCCAAGGGAAAAAAAAGCAGCAGATGACAAAGGTAGTGTTCAAATATGAACTAGGCCATGTGGTACATATTTTTTTAAAAAACAAAACAAAACAAAATGTTGGTTGGGTTATGTAAGTCTCACATATTTTCTCTTTAGGGCTAAGGATGTAGCTCAATAGTAAAGTGCTTGTCTGGCATGCACAGGCCCTGGATTCCATCTCCAACATTGAAAAAAATGTATCTTAGAACTTCTTTAGCCCTTGGTAACTGATATTCGTTACAGCTATGAACCCGACACTCAACCATGTATTTGTAGTTGAAAGTGAGAAAAAAAATATATATTTTGTTATTAGGAGAGTGAAACTTAAAAAGAATTCAGAGATCTGAAAGAAAATCTACCGGTTACCCACAACTGAAAGAAAATAAAACACAGTGATTTCTCAGGTACTTCTTTCATAATTGTTACTGAAGAGATTTTAAGAGGATCACAGTCTGCTCAAGTGCAAAAATTAGGCCTTGGAGCACAATTTGTTAATATCAAAATTCTGTTAAAAAGACACTAAAGTTACATAAAAGAGATCCGTTGTTCAGATTACAAAAGAAAACATCACCCAATTTAGGGTCCAGAAAATACTCCAGTCATACTGTATCTCACTCTTGGCCTTAAAAATGGGATTCTCAGTTAGGTGGGTAATCCCAGCACTCAAGAGGCTGAGGCAGGAGAATTGCCAAGAGTTCAAGGCAAGCTTGGGCTACATAGCAAGTTCAAGGCCAGCCTGAACTAAGTCAGGAGATCTCATCTCAAAAAAATTTTTTTTTGGTACCAGGAATTGAACTCATGACCTCACACTTGGCAGGCAGGTGCTGTGTCACTGAGCTGTATCCCCAGCCCCCCATCTCAAAAAAAAAGAAAAAAAAAAGGGATTCTCTTGGGACGACTGCAACACAAATGGCTCCCAACAGATCACTCCGTTGCCCAGAATCCACCCTGACTGATTCTGCCATTGCCTGGAAGACAGTCTTGACAAATCCCCAACACCTGTTTAGGTTCATTTACCCCTTTGGCCTCTCAGCAACACCTGCCTGTGAACAGCTGGTTGTACGCTACAGTGCAGAGGATATTTCCCTTCAGGAAAATAAACAGATGCACACATGGCTGGCAGGATTCTAAAACGATACATCCCTACTTGGAACACAATTTGTTAATATAAAAATTACTAACATTTACAGAGTATGAGACAGCCACACAATAGAATGCTATTATCAACTTCTAAAAAGGGACAACACAGCTTTGGATGCTAAAATGTATACCAATGTGTATTAATATAAAAAGACACCTAAAAGCAATTATCACGTAAAAAGTATAACACCTTTCATCTAAAAGAATGAGGTTAAGTAAGAGTGTTTGCCTTTGTAGAGAAATACTGGAGCGATGCACAAGAAATTACTAAAGTGATTTCCTACAGGGAGGAGTAGGTACAGTGGTGGGAATAAAACTGCTTAATATATTAAACACTACACTGTTTTGAATTTTGAACAGTTGGAATTTCATTTTTAAATCTAAAGGGGAAAAAAGAAATAATATTTCCTGGGACAATAATTCACCAACCATTGATCAGATAATTCCCAAAGGCAGGAGACCTGGATGAATCCTGCTGAATTTATCTGTACGCTCCCTAGATTTGTAAGTGTCCTTTGACCAGATTCATTTTCCTATAGATGAGTTTTATTTACTTTTCTTAAAGTTTCCATTTTAATTTTTTTATTTATAAATTTTAATTAATCAATAGCTCACTTTTCCACAAAAATTATATAAGGCCTTAAAAGGAGTTAACATTATTATATAAACCAACATTTATAAAGTATTATCTCTGTTGTACAATGATTATTTTTTAATTAAGTTTATTGGCACATTTTAGATATATATAATAATCACATTCATCATAGGGAATTTGTACCTGTACGTGATATGTCTTGATTCTTTTTCTTACCTATTCCCCTCCCCTCCCTCCAACCTCTCTTCCCCTCCTTACTTATTACAGCTTTGTTTCCATTTTTCCTTCTTTTCTCATTTTTTCTTTTCCCTTCCTTCCTTTCCCCTTCTACCTCCCCAATTCCCCTTCCCATTTGAACAAATTTTCTTCCTATTTCACAATACCTATTATACATTTTGGTCCGTATTTACACTTTCAGTTTCTCACATCAGAGAAACAATGTGGTATTTACATATGTGAGTCCTGTTTATTTCACTTAAGGATATGGTCTCATGGTGCACCCATTTAGCTAGAACTATCTCAAGCTTATCTTTTTTATAGTAGAGTAGTACTCCATATAAAAAACCCACATCTTCATCCATTCATCAGTCGATGGGCATTTCAGCTATTTCTAAGACTTAGCTATTATGAACTGTGCCGCTATAAACCAGAGTGTTTAAATAAATGCTCTAGTATGATGCTTTTAATTCTTTCAGGAAGATACCAAGAAGAGGAATAACTAGGTCAAATGGAATCTCTAGTCCTAGTTTTTTGAGGAATCTCCAACTGATTTCCACAGTGGTTGCACCAGTCTACACTCCCACCAACAGTGGAGAAGGCTTCCTTCTTCCCCACCACAGCCCCACCAGCAATTATCATTGGTTGATTTCTTGATAATAGCCATTCTTTCCAGGGTGACATGGAATCTCAGAATTGCTTTAATTTGCATCTCTCAAATGACCAGTGATGTTGAGTGTTTTTTCATTTATTTATTTGCTGTTTGTACTCCTTCATCTGAGAAGTATCTGTTCATCTCAGAGGCCAATTTTTGGATTGGGTCTTTAAATTTGAGGGTTCTGAGTTTTGTGAGTTCGTTATGTATTCTCAATAGTAATCCTTTGTCTGAGGTATAGCTGGAAAACATTTTTTCCTATACTGTGGGTTGTCTATTCACTCTGATGGTTTTTCTTGCTGTGCAAAAGTTTTTTAATAAAATGAGATCACGGCTGTTGATTGTATGTAATATTTCCAGTGTGATCAGGGTTTTATTCATAATGTCTTTGCCTACATCAATGTCTTCAAGACATTCTACCTTGCAGCATATTTCATGATTCTGTTCTGGTATTTAGATATTTGATCCATTTCTACTTTAGTATAGCATATGGTGAAAGATATAGATCTAGTTTTAATCTTTGGCATGTGGAAAGGCAATTTTTCCAGCACCATTGATCAAAGAGACTATCTTTCTTTCAATGTAGATATCCGGGCTCCTTTCTCAAAGATAAGGTGACTGAGTGTGTTTGCAGTTGTTTCTGCATCTTCTAATATGCTCCATTGATCCTTCGGGCTGTTTGATCGGCCAGTACCATGCTGTTTTATCATAGTAGCTTGGTAGTACAGTTTCAAGTCAGGGATTGTTTTTGCCCAAAATTGTCTCTCTGGTTCCAAATGAATTTTAAGATTGTTTTCTCTAATTCTATGTGATACGCTGTTAGAATTTTGGTACACTCCTGTAATCCCAGCATTTGGGAGACTGCCACAAGCTTGAGGCCAGCCTGGGCAACACAGTGAGTTTAAGGCCAGTGTGAACTACATAGCAAGACCCTGTCTTAAAAAAAAAAAAAAACAGAAACAAACAAACAAAGAAGAGAGAGGCAGATACAGAGACATACAGGAATTGGGGGAGAACACACAGGAAACTGGTAGCAATGGCTCTTGTAAGATAGGTTTTAGTTTTAAAAACCTGGAAGAACAAGCCTCTGTTGTGCACAGGATGTTTATACCTATTCAACATTCATATGTTGTGAGTCTAACCTCAAGCTTGGCTGCATCTGGAGACAGGATCTCTGAAGAAGTAATTAAGGTTAAATGAGATCATAAAGGTAGGGACTCTGCGCTGGTAGGATTAATGTCCTTACTCTAGGAGACGCCAGAGAGCTTGCTTCCTCTCCATACTTAAACTCTGAAGAAGTGTGTGCGGCCACAGGGAGAAGACATCTATCTTCAAGCCAGGAAGCCTTCTCACCAGGAGCCAAGCGAGCTGGCATCCCAGTGTCTGACTTCTGACCCCTAGAACTGTGAAAATCTAAATTTCTTTTCTTTTTCTTCCTTCCTTCCTTTCTTTTTTAATTTATTCATTTTTTTTCCAGTGCTGGCAACTGAACCCAGGGCTACAATCCCAGCAAGAAAGTAACTTTTGTTGGTTAAGCCATCCATTTGGTAGTATTTTGTTATGACAGTCCTGGCAGTGTCAACCTAAACAAGACTCAAAGACTCTCCAAAGAATAACATTTATTTGGGAGCAGCAGAGCATTACAATGGAAATACATGTAATTTACTATGGGTGTTAGCTACAGATATAGTCAAAGAAAATGAAACAAGAAGGTTTTTAGATGTGAAATGAACAAGATTACATATTTTGTGAAATAATATCCCTTTGTTGTAAGGATCACTAATAAAGGGTGGCATTGGTACAAAATTAAATAGTTGTTGGGCAAATGTCCTTGACAAAATATTCTTAGAGTAGGCTTCTAGAGGCTTCTCTACAATATGGATCCAGTACATTTTTTTTTTTTTTTTTTTGGTCTTTTTGAGACAAAGTTTCACTACATAGTGCAGGCTGGCCTTGAACTCACAGGGATCCTCCTGCCTCAGCCTCCCAAGTGCTAGGATTACAGGCATGTGCCACCATGTTCCAGCAGTCTTTTGTGACTAATTCTTGTTATCAGGCATGCATGCAGGAGATCCCCATCCTCATAATTTCTTGGCTTTATTTATCTATTTTGGTTAGACTTTGACAAAAGTGATTTCATTTTAATTCTGACAACAACATCATCTAAATGAATAAAATACTTAGGAACAAATTTAACCAAAGAGCTAAAACATCTGTACATTGAAAATTGTGAAAGAAATTAAAGATCTAAATAAATGGGAAGACACCCTATGTTCATGAACCAGGAGACTTAATATTAAGATACTCTAGCAATACTCTCTAGAGGCATCCATCCATATATTCAGTGTAATTCTCATCAAAATTCCCATGGCTTTTCTGCAGAAGTGAAAAAGATGGTCCTCAAATTCATATGGACCCTACAAGAGATCCTAGAGAACCAAATCAATGTTGAAAAAGAAAATGAAGTTAAATACCCACACATTCAGATTTCAAAACTTACTACAAAGCTATAGTAATCAACACAGTGTGGTACTGGTGTAAGGCTAGACATACAGAACAATGGAATACAACGGAGCATCCAGAAATAAACCTAAATGTCTCTTGTCAATTAATTGATTTTTGACAAAGGTGCCAAGGCCACTCAATGAGGAAAGAAAAACCTCTTCAATAAGTGGTGGTGATGCAATTACATAACCAAACGCAAAAGAACGCAGTTGAATTCCTATCTCACTCCTTACACAAAAATTAACTCTAAATAGATCGACAACCTAAATGTGAGACCTAAACCTATAAAGCTCTTTGATAAAGCACAGAGGTAAAACTTTACAACCTTGGATTTAGTAATGGATTCTTAGAATTGATAACAGAAGACATGGACCATAAAAGGAAAAAAAAATAGATAAATAGGATGTGCTGACCAACCTTCTGTCTCTGACAAATCCCTGAGATAAAAAACTCAACGGGAGGAAAGATTTACATATTTTGACTCACAATTGCAGGTCACTTGGCTCCATGGTTTCTAGGCAGAACATCCAGTGGGGAGAGCATGGCAGGGCAAAGCAGCAAGGGAGGGAGAGAGAGAGAGAGAGAGGCCAGCAACCTGCTGCAGAGAATCATTCAAAGCTCTGTAAATGAGAAAGCAATAGAAAAGGCCTATGGTAAGTACATATAGTGACTAAATAGTAATTAGTGAATAATGACCAGAGAGAAGGACTGAGGGGTCACAGAATGTGTCATTTCTTGATAGATTAGACTTTGAAAAAGAGAACAGATAAATGAACACATCAATAAAACAACTCACTGGTTGTTTTGGAGGGAATACAGTTAGAACCCTTGTCCACAGTCACTGCTGGGCTAAAGAGTGTCTTGATAGGGATGAGAAGAAAGTGCCAGGGCTTGGAGGGCTTGGGGCGCAGCTCGATGGTAGAGCGGTTGTCCGGCATGCTCAAGGCCCTGGGTCTCATCCCCAGCACTTTCCCCCACCAAAAAGAGAAAAAAAAAAATGTGTCTGTTCTGGGAGGGCAGCACTAAAGCCTGGGTCACATGCAGGGCTTGGCAGGTCAGACTCCGTTCCTGCAGCTGACCCCTTTGGTCAGCCACTGTATCTTATGGGTCTCCTGTCAACATCCAGAAATTAATCTCAGATGGGCTAAAGAGTTAAAAAAAGAAACTTCAAAAAGACAAGGAGAAAACACCGGGAAATGTTCTACATAATCTTGCAGTGGGCAAGGACTTTATAACAGCACAACCCAATTCGAAGAACACACTGTGCAGGTATCTGATAAGAGAAGACTAAAAGAGCAGCCAGAAATGCAAATGCCACACAGGATGTCTTTTTTTTTTTTTTTTAAATAAAAGTACAAAAACATATTGACAAACAGACACCAATTAGCATAAAAAATAGTACAATCACAACTAATCTATAGACAAGGTGATATGGTCTAAACAGTGGTTATTGCTTTATCCATTGATATCTTCGAAGTGTAAATATATAAACCCATATACAGACATGCAAATTTAGTCAGACAATTAATCCTCT
>PVLD010014254.1:0-53036 GCA_004027595.1 Dinomys branickii
CCACACATGCAGTCCCACCTCACCCCCCACCGGGTCTGGGCCTGCCCCCGGCTAGCTACCCACCTCCTGCTGTGCCCCCAGGAGGACAGCCACCCGTGCCCCCTCCCATCCCTCCACCTGGCATGCCTCCCGTCGGGGGGCTGGGGCGAGCTGCCTGGATGAGATAACAGGGCGCCTCTCGTTCCCTTGTTTTTGTAACAAGTTTTTCTAATCGGCCTGGGTAGCTAAGTGGAGAAGCAGCAGGGTACCTTGTATAATGCTAGACAGTTGCAGTATGGGAAGAAGGGACTCGGCCCCTGGCCTGAATCTGCTGCACGCGGAGGGCGGGACAGCGGCTTCAGTGCCCGGGGCCTCACTTCGCAGATGTTTACACAGTTTCCACTCGCGTCTGAGAGTCCTGCACTGGGTTACTTTATACTGGTGAAGTGCTAACCAGCCATATTGGCTCAATAAATAGCTTCAATAAGGAGTGAATTTCCTTCTAGAAATCAGTCAGTGCCTATTTTTCCTGGAAACTCAGTTTTAAATAGTCCAGTTCCATCTGAGGTCCAGCTGTCATCGCTGTTCCATTCAGTGACTTCTCATGACTCCCAGGTCAGATGAACCCCTTTTTTGTTTGCAGATATTTGTGTCCTTTGTATTAAAATTGTTTGAAGGGGTTGCTTTGTTGGATGGCTTTTTTTTTTTTGCTTCTTCCAGAGAGGAGAGAGAGGTACTTGGAGCATAATGTATGTTTACATCTATTTGCAAATTCCTGTACATAGAGATACATTTTTTTTAAGTGTGAATGTAACAGCATACTGTGAATTCCATCTTGGTTACAAATGAGACTCCTCCAGCTACCCAAATAAAATCAGTTCTGAAACTGCCCCCTTGTCATTTGAGGGCGAAACATGGGGCTCCAGACTCTGAGACCATGGGGAGGGGGGTAGGGAAGCCATCTACCTACTGCCCTAAGGGTCCCCTCCTTTCCCTGGGCCTGAATAAAGACCACTTTGGGTGCTTGCTGCACGTAGCTGAGTGGCACTGCCAGCCCCTTGGCAGATGCTGTCGGTCCCAGGGAACCATGGGAGCTTGCCAGGCCGGCGTCTGCACAGGGCACAGGCTCCTGCGGTGGACCAGGTCTGGGCTGGAACCCAATCAAGGCTGGGAAGTGGACCAGTCCGAGGCCACACTAGCAGGCCCCACCCACCCATCTACCCTTTGTCCCGCCAGATGCCCGCAGTGAGCACCAGCCAGGAGGCTCGCAAGAG
Organism: Dinomys branickii; assembly: GCA_004027595.1. Lineage (NCBI taxonomy): Eukaryota > Metazoa > Chordata > Mammalia > Rodentia > Dinomyidae > Dinomys > Dinomys branickii. The sequence continues at coordinate 1,254 of PVLD010014254.1, forward strand.
GCCTTTATTCATCTAGCGCAAAGTATACACTGTCACAGTCTTATTACTCCTTTTACTAAAATAGTTCAAATCAATGTTTTTAACCGCACTATCAAAAAGTTCTATTTCTCCACAAATCAAAGTGGTTCGACAGGAGAGGATGGGCAGGAGTCCACGGGCTCCGGCGCTGCAGGGTGGGCAGGCAGGTGGCTGCAGGTCTGCCCGCGGTCGCATTCTGCACGCAAGCATTGCTGCCGGCCCAAAGACTGGAACCAGTTGCAGTTCATTTCCAAGAAGCAGCACAAATGCTCCCCCCGCAGTATGAAAATACACATCTCTGCCATTCTGCAGTCATGCATTTTAGTTTGTTTCTTAAAAAAAAAAAAAATCAGTAGTATGTGTTTTGTTTCCCGTCAAGTTTCAAGAAAAAAAAAAGGAAGGTCACTTTTTTCTCTTTAAACACTGGTGTGTAGCTAATAACTTTTGGATAAAAATGTGCCACCCAAGAAGATATGTGCTCAGCAGATTCTGACTCCAGGATCGGCAAGGCCACCGGGCTGGGGCTGGAAGGGCGACTCCATTGCAGTGGGGACAGAAGCCAATGCCAGCTGACCCGCTGGGTTGAGGCCGTGTCAGCCACTCCCACCCTGGCCCTCCCAGGGCTTTCCTAGAAAGGGGGGTCACCAGGTATCACCCTGAGTTGCAGGCCCCTGGGGTCCCCACAGTGGGTGGCCCTGTCGGTGGGGCTGTGGCTCCGCTACTGATCACTACACCCGGGCTCCCGGAGTGGCTGCTGGCTGTACCTGCAACTGTCACAACATCCTGTCCTGGACAGCCGTTCCAGCTGTGCTGGCTCGGGGCGCAGTGGGGACTGCCTCTGTGGTGGGGCAGGGTCTCGGGGATGGCCACGCCCCGGGAGCCTTACTTATTGCTTATTTCAGTGGTGGCCAAGCCATCCTGATCCAACCTGACTCCCAGGGGCTCCCAGGGTTAGACTCCCACCCGGTGTGGACCCACACCCCTGTGGACGCTGCTCGGCCAGTCCAGTACCAAGGCCAGCACAGGGTGCAGACAGGCTCGCCCATGCCCGCAGCAGCTCCCTGACAGCCTCCGTGGTACTCCTTTCCCCTGAGAGTGCTCGGCCCAAGAGGGAGGTGGCCGATGAGCAGGACCACTTGGGCCGAAGGTGCTGGGTGGGGAGGGGGCAGGAGCCATCTGCCCACCCTCGCATGGTCCCCCCCTTCACCCAGGCCTGACACGAGGACCATCTCTTTGGGCTCTGCAGGCGCTTGCATGAAGCTCCGGGAACAGAGACTGCAGAGGGGAGAGTGGGCAGCTGAGGGCGAGGGACCTGAACAGAAGTGAGCAGCGCCGGCATGGGGGGGTTTCAGCTGGGCGGTGTGACCCTCTTCCAGGCCGGGTCCCACCTGCTACGTGCTGCAGCGTAACCTACCCTCTGGGCATCTTCCTGTCACCCCTCTGGCTTACAGTGACCACACTGAGGGGCACATCTAGACTGCAGGCCCTGCAGGGAAGGCCTGATGCTGCGACTTAGAGCTGAGGACACAGAGGCTCAGAGAGGAGAGGGCAAGGCAGCTGAGCTGGGCCTCCAGCAGCCACCCACTTGGCTCATGAGCTGGGAAAGGGGACAGAGGCCATCTAGAGCTAGGTGGCTTCAAACCATGAGGGGAACCCCACTCACCCACCAGTGCCCAGAGAGGCTGAGCGACATGCTGAAGGGCACACAGCAAGCTAACACCAGAGCCAGCATAGGCTCCTTCCTTCTCAGGAACAGAACTTGCCCCAGGTGGCCCTGCAGCTCTGTCCTGTGGGCCAGGGTGTAGCCAGTGCTGGGGAGGCCACAGCTGGCCACAGCCCCAGCTATGGCCCAGCTCTTCCCAACCAGGACAGGGAGATGGGACAAAGTGTTGAGGATATCAGGGTGTGCACTACAGACAAGCAGCAGCTGGCCTCAGGGAGGCTGGCCCCAACCCTGGAAGGTGGGCTCCCTGAGCAAGCACCCAGGACTCAGGGTCAGAGGAGCCGCCCCTGCCAGCCCAGACTCAGCAACTCCTTGTCCACAATGCAGGGCCCCTGCCACAGCAGGGGCAGAAGCAGCACCACCCATGTCCACTTAGGTGCTGGTGGGTACAGTCCACACAAGGACATCCAGGGGAGGAAGGCATGGTGAGATGCCCTCCACCAGCGATGGACACTGGGCAGACCTGGCCCAGCATCCCTCTTGCTCACAGGGCCAGGGCACAGAGGGACCGAGGCCATCCAGACCACTGGGCTACAAGGAGCAGGCAGCAGCTTCTTGTCCTCCCAGTTTGCTGGTGTGTGAAGCAGGAGATGAGGGCCTGGCCTTTGATGTTGCCACAGCAGCCAGAGCGGGCCAGGTCCTATGTACAATTCACCACAGAGACAGCGGCGTGGCCGAGGTCCAGGCGGGGCCAGTCCTGGTGTGTGCAGCACACCCTACAAAGGCCCCTTGAACTGGTTCCCAGACAGGTGCTGCCGGATGGACGGCTTGGAGCTGGCGGCATCGCCCAGCTTCCTCCAGACCACCTGTGGGGGCAGGACATGAGAGGAGGGCTCGCCCAGCCCCCTGCCGCCCTGCTCTGCAAAATTGCCCGCGTCCTCAAGCCACTGGGAGGGGAAACTGAGGCCACAGGAGGCCTGGAGGGGCGGAGACCCGTGGTCTGCCCACTTGCACTCATGCTTGGCCTACAGCAGGTCGCTGTCCAGGAGGCAGCACCCCATAAAAGCCACAGATTCTAGCCCTGGGAACCCCCTTCCTTGCTGGCTCCTCCTGGAAGGGTCCAATGAGGCGACAGATGGTGGTCAGAGGGGCCAAAAAGAAGGCTCTGCTGGGCAGACCCAGGGCTGGCACAGCTCAAAAGCAGAAAGAGCCCAGCCTTGCAGGCGCATGGGGCACAAGGTCTTCAACCCTGTACCTCCAGTTCCACGTACTACGGCCAAGCCAGCAGCCACCAGGGGGCACCCAAGGACCAAGAGCCAAAGGGTCAGACCCCGGGTGGAGCAAACCAGTGCCGGGAGTGGGGAGCTCAGCTCTGCCCAGAGCCCCAGGCATGGCACCCCTGGGAAGAGACAGATCTGGGAGGGACAGGCAGGCAGAGAGTGACAATAGGCCAGGGCTCTGCAGCCTCCAACACCTCCCACTACCACCGCTGAGTTCCCCAAGCTGAGCAAGTGGGACACAGAGGCCCACACAGGGAGGGGTCTGACCACACCGGGCAGCCCTCCTCACCCCGCGCCAGGCCCGGCCCCCGGCTCACGTTGCACATCTCTCGGACAATGGCCTTCTCCTTCTCACTCAGATCCTCTTCACAGCTGTCCTGGAGCTGCCGGTCCAGGTTCTCATGTACCTCCAGGACCTGGGAGGAACAAGTCCCAAGGTGAGGGGCCAAGGCCAGGGAGTCCCTGACTCCTGGGTCCGCCTCCCACTGCAAAGCAGGCCTGAGGTCCCCAAGCCGCCCACTCAGCCCCTGGGAACGGGGTAGAGTGGCAGGTTGTCTCCCCGCCCCGTGACACTGTGGGCACACAGGAGAGACCCCCAGGACAAGGGGTGACAGGACAAAGCCAGAGAGGTTGGGCAGGGGGACCCTGCTGGACCCGCTCCATGAGTGGCACAGGGCTCTGAAGACAGCCACGCAGTCTGCTGGGATGTGGCAGCCATTGCCAGCCCACACAAGACAGGCGCAGCCTCACGGGACAATCTCACTGCACCCCGGGGCTCATCCTGGCTTGGCAGGGCTGGGCTTCAGGTCCAGCTCCACACCTGCCCCAAATCTCCAGCCTTAGGGGTTCCACCAGTACTCGCCCACCCTGGGCCTCAGTTCCCCTAGCCACAGGTTCAGAAGGGCAGATGGGTGGCAAACTTCTGAGCACACAAGATGGGATCCCACCCCCATTCCCCAGATGTCCACTGTCCAGATGGCACAGGTGGGGCACCACCCAGAGCTCCAGAGGCCAGGGAGGCCTTACCTTCATGGCGTGCACCACCGCCTCGGGCTTCTGTCCTGCTGAGGTGTAGCTAGGGGGTGGCGAGGGCAGCTCAGGGACGGGGAAGGCTGGGCCCTGCAGGGGAGCCACAGTCTCAGCACCGCCTGGCCAGGTCCAGGTCACTCGGAGGACCTGAGATGCCTTCCAAGACCCAGCAGAGAGCAAGAAGGGCGCTAGGGCAGTCCCCTGCATCCTGCCCGGCCCAGGCCACGCCGCACTGCTGTCACAGCTGCCCCAGTGGGGTCTGGAGCCTCCAACAGGCCTGGAGGCCAAGCCCACCCTGGCCTGGACCTCTCCTAGGCCACCCCCACAGTGTGACAGTCCCACGGCCCAGGAAGCATTGGAGCCTCCAAAAGCCAGCCAAGACCGCGGGGCCTCCCTGGCCCAGGGCTCAGGGCCCCCGTGACACAGGCCTCAGGGACTCCATGCCCCAGGCCAGGCCTGTTGTGTGGGAAGAAAGAACAAGGATGGGGAGGGGGTGGGCGTCTGCCCTGGACTACAGCAGGAGGCCTAGCCACACTTCCTGCATTGGCCAGCAGGGGGCGCCAGACAAACACATGCACGGAGGTCCTGATACCTGTACTTAGTGCCTGATGCCCAAGAGCCCAGCTCCACCCTGTGGGCACCGCCACCCTGTCCTAGGGGAAGACCCGGTACCCACTGGCCCTGGCACTCTGCATCGACCCAAAACTGCTTGCTGTGTGGGCAGCCAGCTCAACACTGATTCCCTGAGCTGTGGCAGGAAGATGCGGGCATCTATGCGGTCGGCCCTGCCCGGCCCCCACCACACCTGGGGCAGCAGGTACAGTCTGGCCCTGCAAAGGGCGCCGGCCACTGTAGATGTGCTGGGGACGGAGTAGCAGGGAAAGGGCGGGCGGGCCCCACCGCCAGGGCTGCGTGGAACCTTGGCATACTTGCACCTGCCATGCCTCACCCACAGCAGTCTGAGGGAGACCTGCCCAGGTGCCGGGTCTGCAGGACCCAGAGCTGGGCAGGAAGTGGGAAGAACACTGCACTGAGAAATGAAAGCACAGGTCCGGAGGCCCATGCCCCTGGGAGTCCCTGCAGTCTCCTCAGGGTGGTCCAGAATGCAAAAGTCCCATGCACAGCAGCCACTGCATGGTAACACACAATCTGTTCACACAGCAGGGCAGAATGAAGCTCCAAAGAGGGCTGACACAGACAGACCTCAGAACTAGACACGAAAGGCCACAGGCCATCTGGTTCTGTCTGCGTAAAAGGTCCAGAATGCAGCTGGGTGTGGTGGCTTACACCTGTAATTCCAGTACTCTGGGAGGCTGAGGCAGGAGGATCACCACACATTTGAAGCCAGCCTGTTCTACATAGCAGCAAGATCCTGTCTCCAGAATAGGCAAAATTCGAACAGAAAGCATACAAGTGAGAGCCAGATGTGGGCAGAGGAGAGCTGGCAGAACCGCAAGGGGTGCATGGTTGCTTTGGGAGAGAGCTTAAAATGTCCTATTTCAATGATTGTACAATGTTGGGTTTACTAAGAACCATTGGATTCTGTGCTGAAAAATAAAGCCAACCGGAAACACAAAGTGTGGGGACCAGCTTCGCTCCCAGAGGTGGCTGACAAAAAGCCACCTCCATCCTGGGTTCCGGGGACAGGCACAGGAGGGGAAGGGGCACATTCTGCCCATGTGGGTCACCACTGCGGGACCTACACACACTTGGACCTGTCGTGCCCCTCCCCACAGTGGCTGAAGGAAACCTGCCCCAGGGCTGGGACGGCGTCCCCAGCAGTCCTTGCACCTCGAGTGTGGCAGGACCCACCTCAGGAACCTGTCCACCACCAGCAGCCCTTCACAGTCTGCAGGCTGCTGGAGGCTGCCCAGGCACTGCCAGCTCCCCCATCCCGCTCCACAAGCAGCACAGGTGGAGGGGACTGAGGGGCAGCCGGGGTGGCGTCACTGCTCAAGGAGCCCTCATCACCAGGCGGTCAGAGGTATGCCAGGCTGCAGGCCACTGGATAAATATTTGGATTGTGTCGTCAGTGGGCTGAGCTGCCTGCACAGCCTCAACAACGCATGACTAAAGCACGGCATGAGCTGCCCTGCAAAGGCCGACGTCGGGGTGCAGGGCCCCCAAAGGGCCAAGGCCCTCCAGGCAGGCTCCTTCCCGCATAGTGAGGGCTGGAGGACCTAGACTCTGCCATCACACGGAGGACAGTTGTGTTGGCCCCCACTGCTCAGGACACCGGCTCCCAGGGGCCACTGCCTCTCTCGTGGTGGGTGGACACTGAGCCGCAGTGACCATCTCAGGACAGAACCCACCCCATGAGCTCCTCCAGCCCTCAGTTATGAAGCCAGGGGAGTAGCCCAGCCCCAGCTCCAGGGCCAGCTGGCTGTCCTCATCTTGCTGTGCCTGAGGAGTGACAAAGGTCGGGGTTGAGCCAAAGATGTTCCTGGGGCCCAAACACTACCCTGCCCGCCCAATCCCTGTCCCATGCAAAACTCTGCTGGTGGCCTCCCTGCTGGCACTGGGGACCAGGCCCTGGCCCTGTCCTCATGACCCGGACCCAGCAGGGATTAAAGGCAAGCGCTGTGGGCCCCAGACAGGTCATCAGCCTATCTTGGCCCCTGTCCCCACCGTCCAGGCTGGATACTTACGTTCTGCAGGGAGTCCTGGTAGGAGGGCGGCAGGGACGAGAGCTGGGACTCAGAGTGGTAGGGTGAGAAGCCTTTCCGTAGCGTCCGAAACTCTCCCGAGCCCGCCTGCCAGGGCAAGCAGAGAGGGAGTTAGATGGAGCAGATGAGAGGGCTGTGCCCTGGGACGCTGGTGCCAGAAGCTCCTTGCCGTGAGGGACCTGCCCTCACACACCCCAATGGCTCCTGGACCCAGCTCTGTACTGGAGTCAGAGGCCCACCAGGGAGGCTGGTCTCACTGAGGCCATGTGAACCAGATAAGCAGCCAGAAGGCTCTCCCTGCCAGGCCCACATTACTCTGTAACTGGGGCCTGTGCTGGGGTCCCTGGGAGGCTGGCACCCTTCACCAGAGCCTGGCCTGCCCCGCCTGCCTTTGGGAGCCCCTCAGCAGGTCCTGGAGTTTCCTCCAGTGCAAGGGAGGGGGCAGGAGGGAGGCTAGGCAGGCACAAGGGAGCTTAGGTCCCCAAAGGTCAGAGCAAACTCCCCAGAAGCTGGGACTGGGGACGGGGCCAGCAATCTCCTCGGTGTACGGGGCTCTAGCCCCTCCCCACCAGCGCCCCCCACCCAGCAAACACCCTTCCTCCATGTCACGAAGACTTGGGGCCTCTTTGGGGCCTCTCTTCCCCACTTTGAAGGAACTGAGAGAAGGCTGTGGCTGGTTGTGACCCCAGGGGACTTGGGTGTGACCCAAGGTCACAGAGTAGTGAGCAGTGGGGATGCAGTGGCCCTCAGAGGACCCAGCAAGTGTCACTGGCACAGCGTATCTCCCCCACAACCTTGGCCACCAATGGGACTGCTATGCCCATGACTGTGGCCCTGCCTGGGTCAGCAGAGGCATCCAAGGCCCAGGAACCACACTAGGCGCAATGGCATGTACGTACAATCCCAGCTACTCAGAGGGCTGAGGCAGGAGGAACACTTGGGCCCATGGGTTCAAGATCAGCCTAGGCAACAACCACCACAACAAAAGCCAGAAAATCATCTTTCATTCAGAGCAAGCGGGCCCCCTCCCATCAGGTACCAGGAAGAACAAGGCACCCCACCCTGCACGAGCCAGCACCCACTCACCCCTGCCAGTGGCAACCCCATCACAGCCACCTGGGCCTCCCTAGGTGTCCCCCAACCATCTCTGCTTGAAGGTTAAAAAAATAACCAGGGCCTTTGTGATAGTCACAAAGCAGTGTCCAAACTGGGTGTAGTAGCACACACCAATAATCCCAGCATTTGGGAGGCTGAGGCTGGAGGATTGCTGTGAGTTCAAGGCCAGCCCAAGGTACATAACAAGGCCTGTCTCAAAAATGAAAGGGAGAGGGCTGGGGATATAGCTCAGTGGAATAAGCGCTTGCCTAGCAAGTACAGGGTCCTGAGTTCGATCCCCAGTACCGCAAAAAAAAAAAAAAAAATGAAAGGGAGGGAGGGAGGGTGAGACGAAGGGAACTCCTGGGGGCCGCGCGCTGATACGGAGATTGATGGCTGAGGCTTCAGCCCCCCTCCCATTCCCTCTCAGCCCCCATTTCCTTGGGAGGAGACATGTGCAGTGGGGTGGGGGTGCTTTTTTAATTAGCAGCACAGAACTCCCACCCCTGCCTTGGGCAGCAAGCAGGAAGATTTGCTCGTCACGGGATTTGATTAGTGTGCCACAGTGCGAGAAGAAGAAAGCTGCACTCCCATTAAGCAGCAGCGTGCATAATGGTGCCGCAAATGGGGACCCATTACCACACTCCAATCCAGATTACAGTCCTGCTGCTTTGCACGCGGCCGTGGCAGAATGCAGTCCCGAGGCTGGCATCCCTGAGGGGCGGAGGGCAGGAGCTCACATTGCCCTCCTCCCTGTCCAGACCCTGCGGCCCATTTGCAGGGCTGGTGAGCGGCAGCACAAGAGCTGGGTCAGGAGGGAAGGAACCTGGGGCTGCGGGGCCGCCACAGAGGCCACAGAGTTGAGGACAGTCCAGGGCTCAGTCCAGGGCCTGCATTGCAGTGCCACCTGCACACAGCCTGGTTCCAACTTGCTGTGTAGCTGCTGCCGCCGCTGCCACCAGCTACTCCTGACCCTCTCTCAGCCTTGATGATGCTGCGAAGGCTCCCCGGCAGCAGGAGAAGCCAATCTATCTCGCTGCCATTCACCACCAGGGACGAAGGGTCCCAGAGCACTGGGGCTCACAGGGGCAACCCTGAGGCGAAGCCTCCTGAGCAACGTCATGGGTGCTGGACAGGAAAGGGTGCGAGGAGACTGCCACCCTGCCTGCCCGATCCCCCAGGCTCCCTGTTGGGAGGGGTCAAGGCTGGCAGCTGGGACCCCTTCTCGGCCTCACCCCCTCTTCCTGCAGGGCCCTACTATGTACTGGGCCTGGCCCATCCCTGACAACAAGGCCAGGGCAGTGAATGGAGGTAGGAGACAGGCCCTGGGCTGCCCAGTGCCCCTCAGGCAGCCCCAGCCACAGAGGGCTGGACACACCAGAGTGACCAGGACAGGGCCCATCAGCAGGGTCAGTACAGTAACTGGACATACCCCCTTGGCCAGAGGCCACAGCAGTGTGGGGTGGGAGGGACTTCCTGTGAGGTATGGGGCACCTGGAGGCTTCTCCTGCCTGCGTGGTCTCCAGGGCCCCCCACAGGTGTACAGGGGGCCCGCAGGATGGCGTAGCACTGCACAGCAAGGCTGTTTGTGTGGAGGCCAGGCATAGCTAGTGTCCAGAACCACAGGCAGGGATAGCACCAAGGCCACGCCTTCACCAGACCCCAGGAAGACACAGTGAAGGGACCCTACCAGGACCAGGAGTGGACAATTTCAGGAACAAGAAGAAGGAGACAGAGAAGAAGCCATGGGATGCCTGAGGGCTGGCAGGGGTCCCAAAGGGCCCATCTCACACTGCAGTGGACCTCAGAGCTGAGCCAGTGCAGGTTGAGCCAGCCCTGCTCTCCCGGGGTCAGACAGCAGGGCACCCCAAGTGTCCAGGATCACTCATGCAGGCCCTCAGGGTGCGGCCCATGCAGCGCCCAGCCTGTGCCCAGCCTGCACTGGAACCCTGGAGACTGGGTCCAGGACTTCTGGACCAGGCAGGCCCAGCCCTTGCCCACCATCCCCCACACACACCATGTTTCTATGGCCCAGTGCACATCTCCATCGGCCCTGCTGACTGCCCAGGCCAGGGAAGCCCATGAGAGTCCCTGCAGGACTTAATGCCAGCTACGCCCAGAGAGGGCAGGTCCCAAGAGCATCTGAGAGCTAGGACTTGTGCGCCCGGGATGCTGGGGACAAGCACACGGCAGGCACAGCACACGGCACACAGAGCAGCACCACGGCAAACCCCTCCCAGTGCAGCTCTAACCTGCTGCCAGCGTCTTGGGTAGCCATAGGGGCGGGGCAGCTGGAAGGAAAGAGAGCAGTGTCACCAGCAACCCCAACCTTGGCCCATCACCCCTGCCAGGCTTCCCTGGACACCTATCAGCCCGCAGGAGCCAGAGGGCCAGGGAAGGGGGTGGCCAAAACCCCTCACAGCAGCTCTGTGTCTTTGGAAACCCCACATCCAACCAGGACAAGTTGAGCACCCACTGCCCGCCAGGCCCCTGTGGTGCCCACCCCGAAGCACAGGGCCCCAGCGGTACTCTAGGGAAAAGCAGTCTCCCTGGTGGGCCTCCAGGTGGGCCCTGGACTAGAGCCACTCTCTGCTCTGTCCTTGGGGGCCAGAGACCTATAAAGTCCTTCACGAGAGCTGCCTCCCCCCCGGATCTGCTTTGTACTTTGTCGTACATCTCCAGAGAACTCTCAGTAAACCAACGGGAGCCGAGGGGCTGCGCCATGCCCGGGATCCAGAGCACCCCCCATTAGCACTCGAGCAGGTGGTGCACCTCAAACGTGGCTAAGGGACAGTTCCCGTCACTTCTGCCCAGCAGGCACAGCACCCCTGCCCCCGCAATCTCGTACCGCAAATCCTATTTTCAGACGTGATATGTGGGCTACGCCACAGTGGTGCGTGGCCTGAAATGGACCAACCCAGGGACCAGGTCCCACCTGCCACAGTGGCCTGGGCCCCTCCTGCCCCGCCCCCGCAGGGCTGGCCCTCATCTTGGTGTGGAAAGTAGGGACTGGGCCAGGGGGCAATGGACAAGGAGCAGTAATGTAAAACCCAGAGCCCCTGGAGCTGGATCCAGCAGAGCAACTCCCGGCCACCTGGGAAATATGCATGCATGTAGACAGCTCACACAGGGGGCACCAGGACAGCTGACCACAGGCCCCGCAGTCAGCAGCCTCGCACCGGTGCTTTCCCAGTCATCCTGGAGCACTCCGAGGCATATGCGGCAGAGGCCATTGGTGGGCACGTTTTACAGAAGGAAGAATAGAGGCCCAGAGAAGTTAGGCCGGTTGCCCAATGCCACCCAGCTGACAGGTGGCACCAGTGAGCCCTGCCTGGCACCTGGCTACCCACAGAGGCTCCTTCAGTCCCCAGTGCTGGGGCATAGGGGTGTCAATGCCAGTCTCATCACGCCCACATGCCAGATGGCCCATCTGCTGGGAAGTTGGGAAGGGGGAGGCTCCGGCAGGGCGGGACAGCCTTGGGTTCCTGTGAAGAAAACACCCAGAGTTCTAGAGACCCACAGACCCTGCTGCCCAGGAAGACGTGGGGTGGGGTGTGGTAGCCAAGCCCAGCCACCACACACGCAGAACGGGGCACCCTCAGCTGATGAGCAGGCAGGTGACCAAGCCACAGCCCCAAGAGTCCCGCAAGGCCAGCACCTCAGGAGGGACCCACGGACCAGGCAGCCCCACCCTCCCCAGACACAGAGAACACGACTTGAGGGGTCAGCACTGCCTCTGCTCCTCCACCCAAGGGACAAAGCTCACTGGGGAGGTGCCAGGCCTGGGGCGCTGTCACTCAGCCCTTGCAAAGCCTGGGTCCAGGACCGGGCAAGCACAGGGTGGGCCAGTTCCACCAGGAACGTTTGGCCTGTTTGCAACAAGGTCATTCCAGTCCCAACCCACTTCCCTTCAGCAGCATGCCCACGCCACCCCATCTGGAGGCCCATCTGCGCCCCCTAAAATCTGTGCGCAGGGGTCCCAAGTCCTGGGACCTCAGTAGGGGACCTGTTTGGAGATCAGGTCTTTAGAGAGGTAAGCAAGGTAAAGTGAGGTCATTCGACTGGGCCCTCGCGCGGTGACGCTGTCCTCGGGAAACAAGAAACTAGAACAAAGAACGAGGAGTATGTGAGGACACAGAAGGGTGGCACCCACCAGCCCGGGACAGAGGCACAGGGGAACCAACGTGGCCCCACTTTGACCTTGGATTTCAGCTCCGGACCCCACAGAATGGGAAGCCGTGGTCATCTGCGCTTCCCAGTCAGGGAAACTCAGTTGCAGCAGCCAGAGAAAACTAATGGGGCATCCGTGCCAAAAGCCCAGCCCCTATGACTCAGTTTCCCCACCTGTGCCTGCACCTGGCAGGAGGGGGGAGGGGGCAGCATGGGGCACAGAGGAGGAGTGAGCTGGGTCCTTCCCAGTCGCCGGACTGCGCAAGGCCTGTCCTCTTCTGGGCAGCCAGCTTTTCCCGCACACACAAAGGGGGCCCCCTTGGTCAGCCCAGCAGGGTCACAGCCCCCCACCTGGGCGGGCAGGCGGGTGGCTGAGCATGGAGAATCCACAGGGAAATAAGAACGTGAGGGCAAGGAGCCTCAAGATGAATCGTCACAGAGAAAGCAGCTGTGTTGGTGAAATTTTAAAGCCAACACAAGAAAGAAAATACGAACTGCAATACAGTAATTTAGCCTGTGAACACTCTGGCACATTTTTAATTAAAGCTATTTTAGAGTTAAATAGAGGCCACGGGGGAGGGGCAGGTGTAAGTCAAAGGCCATGTCTCCTCGAGGTCCTGCCGGACGCTGCTCCTGGGTCTCACTTTGGGGCAGGGGCAGGCAGATTCCCTGCATTGTAGGGACTGGAGTGTTCTGCACAATTTGGTCTCACTGGCGAGATTTAAATGCCAGAATCATAAAATCTTACATGCCAAGAGGCTGAGGCCACATCTCCTCCAAGATTCCCAAATATGGTCATCCAGTGACTCAATGACCCCTCCAAAGATGGCGCCCTCACTCCGGTGGTGCTCCCGCATCGGCGTCCGATCCCGAGCAAGGGCCAGGTCATCAGGGGCCTGTGGTCTAGAGGCCTGGCTGAATCTGGGGCACAGGGAGGAGGCTGCGTGGCCCCACCTTCCTGGTACCCCTTAGAAAGCAATCCCATGAATCTCTCTGGTGGGCCAAAGGTAAGGTTGGACTTCATATCCCTAAAGGCAGGCCCCTCCTGGTCACCCCTGAACCCTTGGGGCCGTCCATGACACAGGAAATACCATGTGCAATGGTCAACTGCACAGAGTAACCAAGTGCCCGTTCTACAGATCAGGAAACAGAGGCCTGGAGAAGTAGATGTGGGGTCGTCATAAAGCTGAACCCAAAGCTGAGTGAGGGGTGCATCCCCTGGCCCCTCCTTACCCTGCCTCACCATCTTTCTCCTCCACACAGCGGCCTCCGCTCAGCCTAGACAACACCCTCCTGGAGCCTCACCGGAGACCCTGAGCACTCACCAGCTCTGCGGATGCCATGGCTTCCCACACTTTTGTTGACAGTGGTTCAGGGCTGCCCTCCACGGCAACGCAGGGACAGAGCAGGAGGCTGAGGCCCCATCTCAGGACTCTGGGAGTGGCCCTGCCTTGGGAGAATCCGCACCCAGAAAAACAGCTGGGAGCTGGGTGCTCTTCTGCACAGCACTTAGACAGCATATGCTGCCTTTGCCTCCAGTCGGGCACCTAGAGCCTCTGCATGGGATGACCCGAGCTACCCTCCCCCAGCTCTGGCCCTAATCCGAACTCTAACCTCTCACCACAAGCTAGAAGAAGCTGGCTCCTGTCCTTAAATCCCACTTGACCACCAGCAGCCAGCAAGCCTGAGTCCAGCCGATGGCTGGCATCTCCCAGATTTTAGGAGGCCAAGGTCTGTGCCCAGTGGGCCTGGCCAGAGCAGGAGCACAGGGCAGGCTGGGGATGTGGGCAGCACCCACCCCTACTACCTGGGGAGGGCAGGTCCCCAGGAACAGCTAGCCCTGTGCAGGCTCAGGGCTCAGACTCTGACAGGTGGGAGGCTCCTGCAAGGTGGGGGCACCCCAGGAAGTGAGGAAGAGGGGCTGCTACTCCCCCCATATGCACACATTTCCAAGCCCAGGGCCAAGTCCAACCCGTGGAGTTGGGGTGGAGGTTCCCGGGGGGCCCAGGGTCCCAGTAGCCCAAGAGAGCAGGCACAGTGGAGTCAGAGGACACTCCCATCCCTGTGGAAGCAGGGACAGGGCCACCAGCTAGTTCCTGATCAGACTGAGGTGCTACTTCTAGACATAGTACCAGGAGTGTCCTGAATCAGGGCTCAGAAACGGGCAAGGGCCAGATGGGGGCAGACACACAGGACCTCAGAACATGGTCCTGCCTTCCCTTGGAGCAGGGGCCCATCCCAGGGCCCAACTCACTGGATGGAGACCTGCTCCTAAGCAGAGGTCCTGCGCATGGATGCTGCCCTTCTGCCCCGCGGAACTCTTGGTTGTGCTTCTGTCTGCACCACTGAACGCTCCACCTTACTCAACAACCACATGCAGGTCACGCCACACAGAGTGTGGGGATGTGGGGCACACCCCACAGTGGGCAAGACCCAGCGCCAGAGCCGGTGTCCTGTGGGCAGAGCCTGCCACCTTCCAGCGCCTTCAACTGGCCTGGAGCTAAAACCAGCCTCTGGACTGGCGCCAGCTTGTCCATAGCACTGTGGGCCACCCCATGGCACAGTGTGAGCCAAGAAATCCTGTCAGCTGTGGGAACTGTCCACGCTGCTCCTGCAGGGACAGGCCATAGGGATGACAGCTCCAGGGCTCCTTGCTCAGGGCCACCTGCAGCTTCCTGAGCCAGGCAGTGGGCATCAAGCCCAGCTGGTCACCCAGCAACAGGGCCAGGCATCCGAGCTATCCCTGGAGTTGGTTCCCAGAGAAATGCTTTGGGCATCCGGGGCAGCCACTTAGGGGCCAGCAAGGGAGGGGGTGCTGAGCTGAAGCCAGGGGTGGGGACAAGGGGCACAGAGGCTGGGAGGTATCGGCCAAGCTAGCTGGGCCCAGACACAACTGGGGCTGAGCACCCATCCCCCACACCTGTGCCCACCTCCACCAGGGAAGTCTCCTTGTCCCCTCCAAGTTCCTGCCAAGCTCCACAAAAGACCCAGTGCCCTCACACCAGACAGCCTACCCTGACCCTCAATGCCCCCCAACCCCCGAGCCTCACAGCCTCTGTCTGGGGCACAGGCCCAGGCCCAGGTGGGAGGGGGGACCCCCAACCCAGAGAGGAATCAGCCAGCAAGTCCAGCGTGGCAAGGGAGGAGACCCTGGGTGGGTCTGCCTGCCTGCCTGCCAAAGGAACAAAGTGGCCCATCTCATCACCGGTTCTGTATCTGCACTCTGGCCTGGGCCCACTGCCAGCCCCACAGATCCACAGGCTGCTCCAGGAGCCCGGATTACAGCAAGGATTAGGCTGTGACCCTGCTTCCCAAGAGGCACTCAGGCGGCAGGGAGGGGCAGGCAGGAGGTCAGGGGCACAAAGCAGAGGGACCACCAGGTTCACTGGGGTTGGTGGGCGCAGGGCCCTGCCCTGTCCTACAGGTCACCTACCTGTGGGAGGAGCTTGTCACCCTCCAGCAGCTTCACCTTGGTCTCCAGCTGCCGGGTGTAGGTACACGAGGGATCTGCAAGGACACAGGAAGCAGGGATGTTAGCCACCAGCAGGCGGAGCCCGGCCCTCCGAGACACCCTCGACACCTGGGCCTCGCCCACTGGTCCTGGCATGATCCCTCCCACTTGCCATCCTGCAAGCCATGGTTTGCTCAACACCCACAGCCAGGGCCAGCCCATGCTGGGGCCCAGAGACCCCAGGCCCTCCCTGCTAAGACATGGGGAAACTGAGGCCCAAGCTGCCAAGGCAGCACCTGGAGGGCTCGCTTCCACCTGCCCTATTCTCGGGGGAGCCAATCACACCCCAGGAGCCCCCTTGCCCACAGCTCCGCAGCTGCAAGGACCCAGGAGCCAGGTGCCAGCTGACGCCTGCAAGACACACGTGGGACCTTCCAATGGCATGGGCCTGGTTTCTGGTCAAGGGCAGGGATGCCAGGCAGCTATCTGAGAAGGGATATGTATACACACAGGCCCCACTTTTGGTTATATCAGAAAGGAAGGTGAAATCTGACCCCACCCCCACCCCCAAACTAGGCCGGGCCACGGCCCAGTCCCCTTCCACACTGGGCAGGGCAATGGCCACCAGCCTAGGAGACAGGCAGGGACCCGCAGGGGGCGAGAGGCAGAAATCAGGCAGGGAAGGAACAAGCGGGCGGGGCGGCCGAGCGCCCTGTCACAAGCACAGCGGAGAGCCGGACGGTGCCAGTACCACACCGGCTGGCCACACAGTCACCTGGCAGAACACAGACAACCACACCTCTTGCCAGAAGTCGCAGGGCCCATGTGCCAGTCAGGACCCACCCACCTCCACTGTGGGTCCCCCATCCTCTACACTCCGCCCACAGGAAGCAGGGTCTTCCTAGGTTCGGGTCAGCACCCCCGGCCTCAGAGGCACCAGCTGTCCCCTCAGGGGTTGGGGGCTGGGGGCTGGAGGCTGGAGAACAGACACCCCTGGGTGCGCAGGGGCTTGGGTGCTACCAGGGATAAGCCAGGGTCACCGTGCAACCAACCATAGGAACAGTGAAGCACCCATCCACTCCAGCAAGAGCCCGCTGGTGTCCTCGGGTGTGACACACACCACCCTGCCGGCTCTCCCAGCCTCAGGCTCCAACAGGGGACAGATGTGGGGCCGGCAAGGACAGACGTCACCCGGAGTATGTGGGCACTTTCCCATGCTGAGGCCTAGTCCTGACCTCACAGGCCCCTGCCCGTGCGGGAGCCCATTTCCTGTTCCCCTGGCCTGCTGCTGTGGGTCACCTGTCCCCCAAGCACAATAGGGGACAATCAGGAGCCCCCTTCACTCAGCCCAGGCCACAGGGCCCAATGGGGCATCCGTCCAGCCCGGGCAGGAAGCAGGGTGCCAAGGCGGGGAGCTGCGAGCCAGACCCAACCTTGGCTCCCTCCCTGGTCACCTCTCAGGAATGTGGGGCTCAGAGAGAAGGGAGGGCAGCTCCCAGGCAGGCCCAGTCCACTCAGGGTGACAGCACCTGGCACCCACAAGCTCGGGCGGGGAAACTGCCAGGCTCATGTCACCATACCCCACTCCCAGCTCCACACCCAGCTAGGGAGGTAAGGCCCCCAGAGGTGAGGAGACTGACCCTGGCCCATTTCCAGGAAGTGGGGAGATAAGCTGATCCGTGGCCTGTCCACCTGGACCCTGACCAGCCCCAGTGGCCACAACTGTAAACAGCTTCAGTTTTCTCCCCAGTCCATCCATGCCAGCAAGGCTGCCGCACTCACCCCACGCACAGACAGACCTGGCGGGGAAAGGTCGAGTGTTCACGGTGTACTGGACCCCTCTGAGCCTGGGGAGGGAGACATGGCCTGCATGCTGTCCACAGGGGCTCCAGGGGAGCAGTGGGCCAGGCACTCCCAAAGACCTCTGGTTAGACAAAGGGATGTCAATGTCCACCTGACCACATGGGATCTCCCTCGGGGCAGGGGGTAGGGGGTGGGGTCCTGCTGCCCCCAAGAAAAGGGACAGGTGTGCTGTTCACAAGTCACCCAGCACCCACACCCACAGCCAACCTCCACATGAGCACTGCCCAGAGGACACAACCGATGCCCAGACCCAGGGGCTGCCTCTGAGAACCCATCCGCTCGGGGTCACCCTGACCCCACCCACCACTGCACGGAACAAGATGTATGTCAGGCCACTAGGGTTTGCCCAGCTTTTTATTTCAAAACAATAATAGCAGCCTGAAAAATATTTCCAACCATGCAATAATTCTAATGGAATCTACCCCCCCAAAATAATTCTAATTATGAAGACTGCAGGCAGAGTCCCGATGCCCAAGCCTGGAAATAACGATTTGTTCCTCAATCATGACGAGTTCCACCCTGTCATTATTAAAATGATGTTTGGGAAGAGTTTCTGTCCTAAACAATACCGAGAAATGCTCAAAATGCCAGCGGGAAGGACTGGACCCAAAACGGTCTGCCTAACGGCTGCTGCATTTAAAAATATCTATGCAGTGAAATAAACTTAGGGAGAGCGTGCATGGAAATATTACTGGGGGAACAAGTGATTTCTGTATGTATTCCCATCATTTCTTGTCATTTTCAAGTAACCTATTTCTTCCTTTTATAAACTACAACAATGGACTAAACTGCACCACCTCCCCCTTTCCTGCCCGCCCCTACTGTGGTCACTGAAGTTTTATGGCCTTCACGTCTGACCCAGTCCCCACCCAGCCAGATTCTGCACAATGCCAGCAGCCAGCCAGCCAACCGGGTCCGGTGTTCCCCTCAGTCAGGAGCAGCGAGGGGAGTTTCCCAAGGGGCTGTGGACCCTAAAAGAGCCTGGCTCCCTGAGGACCACCCTTCCCAACCGCCTCGAAACTTGTGACCTCACTAGGCGGTTCCCAGCTGCTGGGTGATGAGCGTGTAATTAAATTAATCCCAGGGCTGGCGGTAATGAGCTGGAGCCACGAGGGAGGGAAGCATTACCGGCTGGTCTGGCTGCTTGGGGAGGTGACCGCAGGAGGGGCTCTGGGTTGAGCTGGCCAAGGTGTCCCCTCAGATACACGCCTCTCGGCCATGGGACGGAGGTCCATCAGGACAGGTCAGGCAGGGGCCCCATCCGGCTTCTGGCTGTCTCACTTCCAGGAGCTTCACCACACCTCAGGGTCCCTGGCTCCCTGCAGATCTCCTCCCGACCCTCACTGTTCCAGCCCCATCCACGGAGCCCTGCACGAGGTCCTGCTAGTGACCACCAGGCCAACCTGCCTTGTCAGAAGCAGTGAGATGGGGGCAGGCCCACATGGCCCTTCCCAGCTGGTTTCCTGCCTGGCAAGGTGATGTCACCCCCAGCTTCCTCTCCAGTCTTTGAAACACCCAGATGACAGGAACTAGGGACCATGCGCAGGCCTGTGAGACGCTGCTCCTACCCTCTGGGCCTGGATACTGTGCAGCTGACCTGAGAGAGGAATGAGGTCCAGGGGCCTTTGCAGGGGGCCCCAGAGAGCCCAAGCCCAGCCAGGGAGCAGAGCAGCAAAGTGGGGAGGGCAGAAGCTGGGAACAGGGGCAGCGGTGTCCTGGGAGCCACCTGCTCAGTGGCTCCCCGTGGGTGGCACGTGCCCCCTAGAGAGGGCATAGAAACTGCTCCCAGGCAGGGTGCAGGGCCAGGTGCAGCAGCACTGGGCTCAGAGAGTGTGACATACCCTCCACTGCAGGGGAACCGAGCCTGGGGCCGCAGTGACTAAGAGGGACATGCAGGCTGATTCTCCAGCTGCTGCCCACCCCCAGGCCTGGCCACTCCCACCTCCTTTCCACCCCCTCCTCCTCAGTAGGTCGTGTCCTGTTTGTCCTGCCCTTGCCGCATTCTGCAAGGTCTGGGGCTCTAGGGGATGCTGATTTCCCCTCTAAACCCTTCCCCTTGCGCATCTCTGACAGCTGTGGCCTTGGTGGCGGCAAAGCCCTCATTAAAACAGCCTGCAGCCTGTCCACAGCCCCTCTGCCATCCACCCCTGCTCAGAGATGCGGGCTGTGGAAACCACAGCCCCACTGGGCGCCTCTTGAGCCCACTGTGCCGGCTGGCCTCTCCCTCCACCTCCACTACCCCACTGGCAATTAGCAGCACTGTGGAGCGTGAGGAAGCTTTGGGAAGGAGAAACAGGAAGGGCATGAGTCAGGCCTTCCCAAGGAGTGTGTCCCTGTCCTGCTGTCGTCTGTTCCGTGTGCTGAGCACCGCTCTGCTCCCAGCCGGGGACACCCATACACCACTTGCCTATCTTTGGCTTTGGGGACCAAAGAGCCCACTGGGGCACCCAAGTTCAGTTCTACAAGCAACAGGGCTTCACTGCCCAATGGTGAAATTGGGAGCAAGTGGCTAGATGGAAGCGCTGCCCCAGTCCAGCTCATCTAGAATGCTGCCCAGTCTGGGTGCTGGCAGTCAGTCCCCGTGCACCACGCCACATGTCACGGTGCTGCCTCCTCCATCTACTACTCCGGAAGCCCGATGAAACACAGGAAAACCATGTGACTGCCACTAACTGGGGGACACAGGAGGAAAGAACCCCTTCCCCACCTTCAGTGTGGGGCAGATGACTGCGTCACCCATGACCAGCAAGGCTGACAGTGTGCCCATCACACACACTGTCCACCTCACTGTGAGGATGGAGAATTGCTGAGAGAAGCAGTACAGGCAGGAGCTGGCCACGCTGGCAGGGACTCCTACCCACGTGGAGGTCATGTGCCACTTGGCTCCCACAAGCACCCACCCGCATGTGCTGCCTGGCTCCTCAGGGAGCTTCGAAAATCTGATTTCTTCTGGAAACCAATAGCATCAGCCTCCCTCCAGAGGGGCAGCATCACGGACATTTTAAAGGCTCCCTGAGTGAGTCCATCCCAGCCCTGGGTGGGAGCCTCAGAGCCACACTGCGTGGGCAGTCAACTCTGTCCCCCTCGGCCGCCTTCCCTCAGGCCTAGCCTGCAGGGGAGCCGGCCCCATGGCACAATGGTGAGACTGATGTGAGGCCTGCAGGCTGCACAGAGGGGTAGCAGACACTGCTCCCTGGGTCAGGAGGCAGGGATGGACAGTCCCCTCATAGCACGATGGGAGGCCAAGAAATGCCGTCACTGCTGGACACCAGCCAAGTCCCTACCATGTGTCAGGCATGGTGGAAACAACCCTACCGTCCTACCTTCTGGGGCCCAGGGTCCAGGAGACGGAGGTACAGGAGGGGCAGGACATGACACCAGGGGCCCATGGCTGCATGGGGGAGGTGCGACCAGTGGTGGAGGCTCAGGAGAAGGACCATCGAGCATGGCTGGCCATCAGAGCAGCACGCGCGGAACAGCAGGAGGCAAGGCCAGAAGGCGCATGCAGGCCAGCAATGGGGACCACAGGCCCCAGAGCAGGAGAGAGGGCTCAGGAGGCCCTCCCACACCCAGGAAACATCTGGAGAGTGCCCAGAGGTGACACATCTGGACCTCACTTCTGATGCACTGAGAACAGGAGCCACTACTCCAAGACAAGCAGTAGGATCCTGGGGTACAAGAGCTCAGCAAGGCAGGAGCTGTGTGGGGACCCCAAGCTGAGACGGCAAGCCCATGCTGTGGGCGGGTGGCTGGAGCGCGCACGGAATGTAGCCGTGGCACTCTGTTGTCTTCGGGGAAAGGACCAGTGTTTCCTGAATGCGGCACAGCAACGGATGTCCAAGCAGAAGAGTAGACCTGGACCCCAACCTCGCACACCACACAGAAAGCAGTACCATAAAGAGAGGAGAGTTCTATGCAAAAAACAACTTTGAAGGCCAGATGTAGGGGCAGACACCTGTAATCCCAACACTTGGGGAGGCTGAGGCAGGAGGATCACTGCGAGTTTGAGGCCAGTTTGGGCTAGAAAGTGAGTTCAAGGCCAGGCTGAACTACAAAATGAGACCCTATCTCAAAAAGACCAAAGAAAAAAAGGCATGGGTGTGGTGTGGTGGCACATGCCAGGAATCCCAGAACTCTGGAAGGCTGAGGTAGGAGGATCACTTGGAGTTCAAGGCCAGCCTGAACAACTTAGTGAGACCTTGCCTCAGAATAAATAAAAGGGGCTGAGGATGTGGCTCAGTGGCGGAACACCCATTCATAGGTTTGGCCCCCAGTGCCACCAAAAAAAAAATTTTTTTAAATGGACTTTTGTGATATGTGTGACATCGTGAACAAGCCTTGATGACTTTAGGCCACAGAAAAAAAATCCCCACATCCAAGACCACTCACTGTAGACGCCATTCCCACGAACCTCCCAGAACACAGCACACGGGCCCGACAGAGAGATGGGTAGCTTCCTGGGGCTGGGGAGGGAGGGGACTGGGTGCCTGCCAACCAAGTGTTTCCTGTTAGATGTCAGCGACAGTGGCACCGCTCAGTGGCCAGACTGAAAGCCCCTGAACTGAATACATTCACATAAGTGTGTGCATGTGAACATATATTTCATACATATATAAATAAAGCTCAATAGAGAGAGATATACAGAGATACAGATATAGGTATAGAGACACACACTTGCCTAAGGTAGCAATGAGGCTATTGTTTTTCAGGGTTTTATTTAAACTTGGACTTTCACCTAGGAAAGGATTTTTTTCATCAAGGAAAAAAAAACATAAAGGAACTGTCCAACCCAGATGTATGAACACCAAGGACCGGCCTGAAAAATGAAACAAGCAAAAACACCAACCCTGCCTGACAACAGCTACATGGGCCATTAGAAGACAAGTGACCATCTGGAGGCAGCCATGTGCTGGGCCTGTCCCAGGAGGGACAGAGGGACACATGGGATGCACAAACTCCTGGCACGTCCACAAGGAAACTCTGGAGCAGGGCAAAGGCCACCAAAAGAGGTGAGTGACCAAGGGGAAATTGAGTGGTCCCTGCATAGGTGACAAGATACCGACCACTGCATCGTGGAGGGCACGCAGGCTGGGACAGGCGAGGAGAGGCTGCTGGAGAGAGAAAGGGCACCCACCCAGCGAGATCCTGCAGCCCAGGTGCCCAAGGAGACAGGGCTGGGCATGTGCACCTGGCCATAACCTCGAAGGTCTGGAAACGCTCTGCACATGCTTCCCAGGAGACCAGACACATGGTGGTTAAACCAACAGCGCAATGCTGCACTGAGATTAAAAATGACAAGCCACGGTGACCTGTGTGCACAGGCACGCGTCTGGGAAACACACGGGGGTAGGGGGCAAGTCCCCAAAGGACTCAGGGTGCTTTTAACACAAAACTTGAGACCTGCTCCACATCCTCGCGCACCGTCAGGGACACCTGCCGGAGGACGGCAAAAGCTGGTGCATGGGAGCATGACTGTCATCACATCCGGGCTCCTGAAAGGGGGCGGCAGGTGGGGCAGACGGTACTCAGCATTCCCCCGCCCACCAGAGGAAAGGATCTGAGGCTAAGATGCTCCATTGTTGATGGTCTGATAAAGGGAGCTGTGCAGTACATAGTTTTCTCATGATTCCCCAAGTTTACCGCTTGTTGCGTATTTATTAAAAAAGAACAAATTAAAGAGGAGAACCTGGGCAATCCAAGACACCCCAGAACTCCTGGTGCCCCGACGCCCCCCCCAGGGTCCAATTCCCAGGATACTCATGAAAACAGACATCCCCAGAAATAGCCTCAGTGGTGGCCCCTTCCCTGTTGAGGAGCGGCTCAGTGCCACCAAAGAGCAGCAGGGGCGAGCCCTCAGGAGGGGCGTCCTGGGAGATGGGCAGCCGCCTATCAGCAGCCAGGGCCCACAGTGGGTCCCCTCTCGGACCCCACCTGTTCTGTGACTTTGGTGAAGCCCCCGAGGAGGGGGAGAGGAGGAGGAGGAGGAGGAGGCAGGCTCTGGTATGCAGAGGTCACAGCAGGGATTCGACTAAGTCTCCCACAGGATGGTGTAGGAAGGCCTCCCACAACTAGGCAGAGGGTGGGGACCCCACACCCCTGCAGGAAGTGACACAGACTCAGGGTTGGGACTGCAAACTGGGTATCCTCCTCCATGTAAAAACTAAGTGGGTGCTGCAGGCCCTAAAAGTCAGGCCAAACCTGCCTTAAGAGCCACCCTTGCAATGCTCCTGGGCAGGGCACATTGTCCAGTTATGGCAGAGGACAAGCCGCCCATCCAGGAGAGGCTATGAGCACCCCTGGGCCCTGGGGTCCCTTCAAAAGGGGCAGTGTGGTGTTAGGGAGAAACCCAGCCAAGCTCTGGCCCACCAGCACTCTCCCTGCAAGCTCAGGGCTCAGCTTCCACCAACGGCACGAGGAAGTTCTGGATAAAGTCTTCAGCTGTAGTCAGGGGAAGCACATCGCCCTTAAGAGGCCCAGCCTGACCCCTGAGTCTGTCAAATGTCCCCTGTTGGGACAAAAGGGACTCTGCCGATGAGACTGAGGGTGTGGACGCAGAACAGGCAGCCCCTCTGCGGGAGACCAAAACCAGAGAGCTTTTCCCGGCTGAGGTCCAATGCACTGTGACTATGGAAAGCACAAAGGTGATGAAACGCTCCCCACCCAGGCCTGCAGGTGGCCTCTAGAAACTGAACAAGGAGGGGACATGCAGAAAGGACACTTAGTTTCAGAAGGGAACGCAGCCCTGCTGACGTCTTTTTACCCTTGTGGTTCCTGGAACTGAAAAAGCATACATTTATGTGGTATGGGCCACCAAGGCCCTGGTCACTTGTGACAGCAGCCACTGCAGATGAACACAGGGACAAGGTCATGGCTGCGAGACTTCAGGTCACCTGCCACGCCACTCACAGCCTCAGTTTCATTTAAAAAAGACATGGCACCGGCTCTGGCAGGCAGGTAGCTGTGAGGACTCAGCAGCAGCAGCTGCGTGCCCCAAGCCAGAACCTGGAGCCCGGGCCCTGCCCACAGGGACCACTATCCTGCCCACATTCCCACCCCACTGCCTGGCCGCCACGGGAGTGGGCAGTGCTGCACAGTCCCGTGTGGCCACACATGGTACACTCACTTCTGCACTGGGCTACCTCCCCCTCCATTCCCCGCAGCCCCTGAACCACCTGTCAGTCAGGCCTGGCATAGGCTGGTATCACTGCCCATGGGGGGGGGCATGAACCCGCATGAGCAGCATAACCCCAGGGCTCCCTGAGGCACAAGTGGTGTTCCCCTTCTCCGCTTCAATGCTGAGGCTTTTGCAGAGCAAGGAGCCCTGAGGCCACCACACTGGTCACAGTCATGATGTGAGACAAACCCAGGCTGGTCCCATGAAGGGCAGAGCAGATTCTCCCACCCTGACGAGGCGCAGGGCTGGATAGGATCACACAGGGCACAGGGGCTAGACAGACACTACCGCTGCCCCCAGACCAGCCACAACCCATACTCCCAGGCTCTGGTGAGGCCACATGAGGACCCTGGGTAGCAGAGTCAGGGGTAGGAGGACAGCAGAGCTGCCAGGACTGGCTGTGGCCCGAGCCCCCCGACACACCAGCTCAGCCTCTGGCCTCTCAAGAGTCACCGGTCCAGGATGCAGGACAGGAGAGGCTGCCCAGGGCAGGCCCAGACTCAAATGCAAGAGCCAGGAGAGAAGAAAGGTGAGAAGCAAGAGGAGTGACCCAGGCAGGCAACATCTGGGGCTCAGCACACACAAGGACCCAAGCCCACAGGGGACCATGGACAGCGTCTGGGGGGGCGTGTGGAGGATGTCCTTGGCCCAAGGCCACTGCAGGACTGGTCTGACAGCTGCGAGGTGCACCAAACTGGAAGCTGGGGCTCCAGGTGGGAAGCTGGGGTGGGTGGGCCAGAGCCCCATGGCCCATTGCCCTGCTGGTGAGGAAATGGGTTCGCCAGGGTCACAGTGGGAGTCACCAGGGCGGGGCTTTGGAGGCTCCAGGACAGAGTCAGGGCCAGGTCGCTTGAGGAGGGAATAGCTCTGGACACAAAGGCGCTCTGAGGTCTGGTCCATAGCACCCAGGCTTGGTGTCCTGTATACAGAAAGACGCACCAGGCTCCCGACCTCCCCTGGGAAGGACGCATACCTGCACAGCCTTCGGGCAGGGGCCCTAGGGGGTCGGCAGCCTAGCGTCCACCTGTCCCAGCCTGGCCTACACTGTCCCCCCACCCAGTGACCCAGGGCCCAGTGGCCTCCCCAGACACACAGCTAGAGTTGCTGCCCTTTGGACCGGTTCTGCCCACAGTGACACCAAGGCCAAACTTGGAAAACCTGGCTTCCTGCATGGTTTTTGGCACTCTGCAATCTGAGCATGACCCAAAATGGGGCTAAGCCAGGAGCCCAGGGTTCTCTTGGTCAGGGACCTCATCATCATGGGCCACTGGGCACGGGCTGGGGGTACCCCCAGTGGGAGAGGGGCTCCCCGCACACCAGGCAGGGAGTCAGGGAAGGGCACAGACATGCCTGCCCTGCTTCACAGCTGTGTGATCTGCCGCTAAGCCTCTCTGGACCTCTCAGAGCCCTCATCCAGGACAGACAATGTCCTTCACAGTGACAGTTCTACAGCACCCGGGCTGGAGAGTGGGGAGGGACTTACAATTGTCTCCAAGGTCCTTCCCAAGCCTCCAGCACACAAGCCCAGTTCACATCCCAGTGGGGATTTCCTGCTTGGTGCCTGGGTGACTCCTCTGGCACTGAGCCTCGCCTGTCAGAGGGGGCCTCCTTCTCAGGGCCGCTCTTCAGCGAAAGCAGGAAGTCTGGATCAGATGCATCAGAGGATCACCTTTCCCTGTGAGCCATGCACTCCAGGGGACTGAGGCAGGAACTTCCCACGTTTGGGCCCAGCCTGGGCAACTCAGTGAGGCCCTGTCTCAAAAAGCCTGGGGATGTAGCTCGGTATAAAGGCCCTGGGTTTAATCCCCAAACTCACCAAGAAAGAAAGAGGCAGAGAGGGAGGGAGGGGAGGAGAAGGGAGGGGAAGAGAAAGAGAGAAAGAGAGGAAAGAGAGGAAAGAAGGAAGAAAGGAAGGAAGGAAGGAAGGAAGGAAGGAAGGAAGGAAGGAAGGAAGGAAGGAAGGAAGAGAGGGAACGAGAGAAAGAGAGGGCTGCGGGCTGTGTGGGCAGGAGAGAAGGCCCAGGCCAGCTGGACAGCTGTGGGCAGAGTCACGGCATGGCCCCTGATCTGGGCAGGCCCACCCACAGGAGTGGCTGCCCTGGCTGTGCCAGGAACCCTGCCCCTGCCCGCCCCTCCCAGAGGTTAGCAGACAAGAGCAGAGGACCACAATCCTGTCCTCTTGCAGCCCCAGCCTTTGGAGGGGAGAGGCACTGAGCCAGGCCTGCTACAGACCTACCCTACCCACCTACACCTGCCAGAGGGCCAGGCCCGCTGTCCACACCACTTCCCACCTGAGCACCCAGGCGCCGGCCTCCCTGGGCTCCTGCCACCAGCAGGCGTGGCCCTGCACCCAGGGCAGTTCTGATAAGGGAGGCCTTGGTGCTCTGCAAGCTCCTGCAGGCTGCGATCCAGGTGCAGGTGGCAGGGAGACTCTTGGTCACCCACATCCTCCAGCAGCCACAAGCCCCTCTGTCTGCTTGCAGCCCCGCATAGTGCAGGGACAGGGCCAAGCTGACCACTGAGGACCCTGTCAGGAAGAGGTCGCCACCCTTCCACTCACCCACCGGGTCTGACATGGTCCCCAGGCTCAGGCTCCTGTCCCTGAGGGGCAAAGGCCCCCCGGGGTCAGCAGTACAGAGTCCAGTCCATGTGCGAGGGGCTGGGCTCAAGTCCCGACCAGCCACCTCCTTGCTGTGTGACCCTGAGCAGGTTCCCTACCCACTCTGGATCTCAAGGGAGTGTCAACAGCTCTGAGGAGCCTTGCAACGTGGGTGGCACATGTGGGTGGGCACGGGTGGGCATGGCTCGTGGAGACAGCAAGCCCAGTACCTGTTGGGGCTGTGCTGCTTTAAGAAAGAGACGAAGCAGAACCAGCCCAAAGGTCAGAAGACAGCCGTGCCAGGATGAGGTCAATGTTTGGTTACCAACGAGAGCAAACAGGCCTCAGGAATACCCTGCAAGGGTGAGGCAGGAGGGGCAGGGTGTGGCATCACACCACAGGTGACACGTCCTGTCTCCACAGGGACAGGCACAAGGCCCTGCGAGGGGACACTCAGAACCAGGGAGGACACACAGAGGGACCTGAAAAATTGCCTGTCCCTAGCTCTCCTGCCAACAAGATAAGCCGGGCACCCTATGGGGTCTACCAACTCACAGGTGCCTGAGCCACACAGAAACTGCAGGAAGGCAGACACCCGGGCCGTCAAGCCCTGCTCCACCCAGGCACCAGCCAGTTGTTTGTCTCTGCCGGGTGACAATGACCCTGATGATGAGAGCCAAGGGAGACCACCCCGCTGTATAAGACAAAGTCCCTGTTTTATGAATGCACACTGATGGTTTTTAAAGCTCCAGCCAGTACAGGGCTGAGGGAGGATGGACAGTCAGGGGTCCAGCGCTGCCTCCTGACTGGTCATCAGCCTCTGATGAGACCAAGGTGGTTGCATAGGGCTGGCAGAGTGGCTCCACACGTGCCCAGCAGGCACCAGGCCTGGGTTCCATCCCCAGCACTACAAAAAAATAAAAATACAAAGATATCCACGCCGTCTCCAAGCACCTCCCACGATTCTGTCATAATTTACAGAGACGCACGCAGCACGCTTTCCGTGGGGCACTGCCTGACTGTCCCTGATGCCGACAGAAAAGAGTGCTGTAGGGCCCTGTACACGGAAGGTGGGAACAGCAGCCACCACGGATGGTCCTGGATTAGGAGAGAATCGATGTAGAGCACTCTGTCTGGGCGAGGTGCCTGTCCGTATCAGGATTCCCCACGATGGTCTGGCTGCTGTGTACACGTAAGTCTTTGTTCCTAAGAAACACACCCAAGCACTGGGGCGGAAGCAGTATGCTAATACCAACTTTTCTCACACGGCTCAGGGCAGGAAAGAAAAAAGTCCACAGCGACAGTGAGTGACGAGGCTAAGGGGCGAGGCCAGTTGGTGGCTCTGGGTGAAGGCATACAGAGCCCTCTGTCGCACTCTGTATGTCAGTCACCTTCCTGCTGCGGGGCCACGACACCTAACACTTGCCACTTACAGGATTGGGCTACTTAGGCTCACAGATTCGGTGGGTCTGGTCCATGGCTGGTTGGCTCCAAGGCAGAAGGTAGAAGGGTGTGAGGAAAGGGAGCTGCCCACACTCTGGAAGCCAGAGAGAAACTGAGGACAAGAACACACCCTTCCGGTCACACCCCAGAGACCCACCCCTTCCAACCAGGCTGTACATCCAGACATGAGACTTGTGGGGGTCGTTTTAGATCTAAACCATAATATCATTTTTTAAGAAATTTTGAGACAGGGCCTCACTATATAGTTTGGGCTGGCCTTTAACTCACTATGTAACCCAGGCTAGCCTCGAACTCACAGGGATCCTCCTGCCTCAGCCTCTCAAGTGCTGGGATACAGGTGTGTGCCATCATGCGCAGCATTATAATTTAGGGGGTGGTAGAGATAGAACCCAGGGCCTTGGACATGCTAAGCCACACTACCATTGAGCACCTCTGAAAGGGAGATGTGGAAAGATCCCAAATCAGGCAGGGAGAACCTAGTCTCAGGACCCCCAGGCCTTGAGACCAGCCAAAACCTATCTCCTCCAGGCACCAGGACGTCTACCTCTGTAAAACCTGTCACCTGCCACCCAGTAGGCAGCCCTGAGCAGCAGGAATCAGGGCCCAGGCACCAAGGGCCGGGCCACCCACGCTAGCAGCAGAGTGCTGGGTCCGCGCCTGGTTCCCCTCCAGGGTATATTCAAGGGGCTTCCTGTCCCCTCCCACTGGAAACCAGGCCATCAGTGAGTCCCACAGCCCTCACTGGCACAGGCGCAGAGCAGCACAGAGCCACTCCTCACTGGGACATGCACTCTTCCGTATGTTCCCACGTTTGCAGGTGATAAAAGCCCTGCCCAGGTGCACAAGCAGGTCACAGCCCCCAGATGCAGCTCAACAGGTCATTCCTAGTCACCCCAGCATGGGGAACCCCACCCCCAGGCCCCAGCTCCTCAGCTCCAGGGCCTCTGGGGCTCCCTGTCCTCCTCTCTGGAGGCCCCCTGATGTGACCCCATTATGTCTTTCTCAATTGGTCACTTTAAGCTCGGCCCACTTCACTCTACAGGGGAGGGGGGGGCCGCAGGGAGCGCAAAGCATGTAGTTCCTGGGGCTCCCTCTTTGGTGCCAGGCAGTGCAGCTCCACACCTGCGGCTGAGGCAGCTAGCACTGGGGGAGCCACAAGGAGATTCCCAAGTCACTGCCCGAAGTCCTGGGGGGCATCCCAGCTCCCCAGTCCGGAAGGGCTCTGGGGACAATCCCTCGTCACAGCCAGGGGCTTTGGGGCTTTGAAGGCCCTCCCACTCTGCCCACAAGTCCCAGCCCACAGTCAGCTCTCCCCTAAGCCCTAAGCCTGAGCCCACCACCCCCAGAAGAGATCTGAGTCAGCAGCCCCTTCTCCAGGCTCAGAGGGTGGCACAGGGGACACCAGCCAGATCTCCCTGTCCAGTGACCACTCCTGTGTTGTTCAGAAAGAAACTGCCCAAGGGCAACCTCCCCCCACCCCCCGACTGTGCAGAATTAAGTAGCACGTCTGCGTCGGAGCACTGGGACCTAGCCATCTTGGGCAAGTTACCCTGGCAACCAAACAACTCTGGCAGGACTCCACTTAGGCGGCTTAAAAAGGCGCTTGGAAGGGGGGGCCGGGGGGGTAGGGTGCAGCTCAGTGGTAGAGCACTTGCCTCACAAGTGCTGGGCCTGGGTTCCACCCGCAGCACCACAAAAAGGAGGAAAACAAACAAAAAAACGCTTGAGAAGACACCAGGGCTGGGGTGGGTGGCAAGGGGGATCTTGGAATCTCAGAGCCTGGGATCCACAGCTGTGACCCAGTGGGCAGACCCAGCACCCACGCTGCTCAGGAGCCACTGTGCTGAACCCAGCGTCACTGACGCCAGGACTGCAGCCGGCCCGGGAGATCCCCGCAGCTGGGGAGGACATGCTCCACCACTGCTGGTGGCGCCACAGGCCTCATGGTGGTGGCAGATGCCCTCTAAGGGCCACGATCGTGTCTCTGGGATGCTCTCTGCCACCCTCCACGAGTCACAGCACAGAGGTGACAGCAAAAGCAAGAAGCCGCCCAGGAGCCTCCTTATCAGAAAGCACAACCCAGGCCTGGGAGGGGAGTGTGCCTGGCTGTTCACACAGGGACAGTGCAGGGGCTGCCACCTGGGCTACAAGCTCGGTGCTAGGCCCGGCCTGGAGGAGCCACCAGCTTCCGGCACCATGCCCAGACACAAGGGCCTAGAGCTAGGGTTTCACACAGGAAGTAATATCCCAAACCACTGGGGTCAGCCAGGTCTCAGGTACAAAGAAAGCCGCCTCTAGGTGCCCTGAGAGTTCTGATGGAAACACAAGGTTGCTCCCCCTGCAGCCCTTCCGTGCACACAGGCAGCACACACAGGTATGTTGTTCACACATACACATGCACAAAGGCAGGCACTCACACACATGTGCACACACATACATGGATACACACACTCATGCATATACACAAGTGTATACCACAGGGGTGCACAAACTCGAACGCTCATCCTGTCTCTCCAGGGCCTTGACACTGAGGCAAAACAGTACTGAGCAGGGAAGCCGTCAAGGGGTCATTCATTTCAATTATTAAAACAGCAGCCACTCATTCTTGAGCTGTCTATAATGTCACTTAATTACCCAGTACATAAAACTGCCTTTGCATCTTAGCAGAGCAGTAAATCAGCTTGGAACCAGGAGTGGTTTCATGGGTTCTAGCTGGAGATCCTGGGGGTGGACAGCCATCCCTCATGGTCCCCCCAGCCCCAGCCTGAGAAGCAGTAAAACAGACCTAAGCTTCAAGTGTGGCAGGGACAAATGGGTGGCTCGATGGCCGCCTGCCCCAGCCTCTCTGTCCACTCCTCGGCCCCAACCCCGGCTCTGCCCCACCATGCTCCATCCTTTGTGTGGTCAACAATAGCCCTGCCAGATGGCATGGCGTGGCCAGCGGCCCCTGCAAGCCAGTCGCTCATGCTGTCGGCCCCTGCAGGGCTATGGACAGGAGACCTGGGAACTGGCCCAAGCCACGTGCCTCTACAACACCCTGCCCTGGCCTCCTGCTCCCAAGCACAGGATTGGCTGGGGCAACCCAAGTACCTGGGACAGGGACATACCCACAGGGGACACTGTATCTGCAAGACTCCAGGAGGAAATGGGATGGGCACAAGTGTGCCAGGAAGACTCCAAGCACCACACTTCCCACAGTGCTGGCAGCAGACAGCAGCGTGGAGCTCGCCAGCCGGCAGACACAAATCGCCCCCACTGTGGGCCACGTGGGTCTCCACGTGCCAGCGCCCCCAGCACTTTCCCTCTCATAGACAGGGAGGCCAGTAGTGGCTCACTTGAGAGTAGAAGGGCCAAGCCAGTTTGGGGCCAAAACAGAGATGGGCGCAGGTCCTCTGCCATGGGCCCCTGGGCCATCTCCATAGGTGGCCACTTTAGGCCCTATCTGCCCAAGCATCCTGGGCGCAAACCGTTGGCAAGTGTCCCTGAAGAGGGATTGCGGGCAGAAGGGCCACACCTTCATGGTTCTCTCCAGATCACCAAACTGCACTCTATAGAGACCACCCCACTCATGCTCCTG
Source organism: Dinomys branickii (assembly GCA_004027595.1). NCBI lineage: Eukaryota > Metazoa > Chordata > Mammalia > Rodentia > Dinomyidae > Dinomys > Dinomys branickii. Next base: position 33,303 of record PVLD010014254.1, read on the forward strand.
TTAGCCACCTGGGAGAGTACCCAACACCCTGCTGCCCGCCTCCGGCCCTCTCACAGGAAGAACCCATGCCTGCATCCCTCCTGCCAGCCATGGCAAGGAAGGGGCTGGGTTCAGTAGGAAGGAAGGGGTGCTTTTCAGACACCCCTTCTTCCATGGAGCCTTCCAGGATTGCCCCGAGAGCTGCCTGGGCTGGTCTGGCACTCTGGGGTGCCTCCAGCTCTTCTGCAACCTCGTGCCCACATTAGCATTCCCCATCTGACTGAGCCCTGAGGCCAGGACCCATCATACCCTGGCACAGGGCAGGGGCTCTGGCTAAAGCAGGTAGGACACAGGACCAGCTGCTCCTGGCTGGCTTGGGCCCATCTCAACACCGGGAGCAAAGCCCGCGTGCCCCACCCCAGTACTGGAAATTGAACCCAGGAAGGGCTTTGCACTGCAATACATCCACAGCCTTTAAAAACAAAACAAAACAAAACAAAAAACCAAACCAGCACTGTGGGATCTCACTAAGGTACTAAGTTGCCCAAGCTGGACTTGAATTTGAGATCCTCCTGCCTCAGCCTCCCAGAGTGCTGCAAACTGCAGCCCTTTAAGTCTCCTCAGCAGCCATCCAAATTAAATTTTCTTTACAGAAAGACAGGAATCTGGTCCATCTGAGACCTTTCAGGCAGAATAAATTCAGTTCAGAGGGACACTGGACAGATGCACTATTTCCAGGAGGAAAGTGAGCGCTGTGCCCTTGTCCACAGAATACTCGGGATACTTGGGACCCCGCATGGTGGCAACTGCCACCGAGGGCTACCAACCACCTTCAGAGGAGACAGAGAGGCAGGCCCTCCCAGCACCCGCTGGCCTCAGATCACTCAATCAAGCGGCTGCACTCAGCATTTAGTCACGGGCCACCAATCTCACTGTCCCCAACTGATTTTGCCAAAAACAGCTGGCTGAAACAACAGCACTGATGCTTGGAGACACTGGATCCTGCCCTCTCCTCAGGGTCCCTGGCCCTCACGTGCCTGCACTAACCCCAGCTTTCTCCTCTCCTGGCCCATCCAGCCACAGGCTCCACAAGGCCATCTGAGGGGGTGTCCTCCTCGAGCTTCTAAGCACCCCAACTGAGCAGCTAAGATGGGGACAGCCACAAACACCAACCAACAGACATGCAGCGGGCCGGGCATGGGGACGCTAGGAGGCAGCACTCAGACAAACAAGCACATGCGGACCGTCCCCAGCCAAGGAAAGAGCAAGCGCCTGTCACCATGTGGCTGCCACTCCAGCTGCTCCATCCCTGAGCCCAGAGACCCTGTGAGCTGTTGGGACCCAGCCCCAGGTGTCGTGGGTGCTGATGGCCACCAACTCACAGACACGAGGCTGATAGCCAACAGGCACCTGCCCAGCACTCAGGGCCAGGCGGGGAGGATGCGGCTGTAAGCGCCCCAGGCTCACCGAAAGGTGCTTTTAAAAGGAAACTGGCCTTTTCTGAGTGCCAGCTCTGTAGAAGGCTTACTCCTGCCGGTCAGCCTGCCAGTATCCACTGGCTTTGTCATGAGTCAGGCACAGAGCCAGGCAGGCCACCTGGGTCACCTCAGACTTGCACGGCAAACACTGTCATGGCCCACTTCACAGATGGGCAAACTGAGGATCCGGGTAGAGGTAGTTGCCTCCGTCACCCACAATGGTGCTTCTGTAGCACATAACACGCCAGGACGCCCAGGCAGAGCTCTGACCCGGGAGACCCTGAGCCCCTCCACTATCTTCCAGCCAGCTGTGAAAGGGGAGCAGCCCATCTTGACCTGCAGAGGGGAAGGACCAGAGCAGGCACGGGGACACTCAGGAAAGCAGGCCCACGCCCTACACGCCCACAGGTCACCACGTGGCCACACTGGCCTGGCAACTTCTGAGAGTCATAGGAACAGGCAGAGAGGCTCTGGCTCACCCGGAAATCAAACATGAGTTTTTCAGGTAGACGCCAGGGAGAGGCACCTGGAGTCCGTGAGGGTTAGGAGTCGCATTCTTACTGGATGGGATGCCAGCTTGGACAGGTCAGGTACAGGCAATGCTGACACACTTTAAGAGGGGGTAACATGGCCCCAGAATAGTCTGTGAGCCCCCCCAGGGCTTCCCCTTTGCTTCCCAGCAATGTGCTCCCCAAAACCTGCATAGGCCAGATCCACGCAAACTGGGGTAATGGCTCTGTCAGCCCCCTCCTGTGGCTGCCCGAGTGCGATCAGGGCCCAGCCCAATGTCAACCCATCTCCGCTTCGGGTGGGCGTCAGCAGGCTCTGCAGAGGGATCCTGCATCTTGGCTGGGCTGCGACAGCCTATGGATGCACCCCCGCCCCCGCCCCAAGTGGCAGGTGCTGGCCTGGTGGGCTGGGGCAGTAGAGCCCTGGGTCCCTGCCCTTCCTAGCCCCTCCCACTTCCTCTGCCCTCTTCTCCCTGGAAACTGCCTGATGCATCTAGGGGCAGCTCCCACGGCCAGCTTCCCTGGGGGGCACGAGCCCGGGGCCCCTCTGTGAACCCCTCCTGACAGGCTGGCAGGGGCGCCAAGGCAAGGATCTGGAGGCTGCTCAGGGCCAGGGATGCGGAGCAACTGGCGGTGGGGGACGGGGCTCCCTCGGGAGGAGGACGCTGGGATTCCGCAGGACGCGGGGGCAGGGCACACCAGGCCTCATAGCCACAAGTGTAAGGATAACTCTGCGTTGCGTGGCTATTAGTGGTTTGGCCAGGAGCCAGGCACAGCCTCAGAAAAGCGCAGATGAAACGTGACCTCGGTCAGGTGTCAGCCGGGCTACCCGCGGAGCCCGCGTGCCAGTGTGGAAGCCCGAACGGGAATGGCAGGGGCGGGGCCGCGCATGCGCCTCACGCGGGGGTGGATGGGGGCGGGCCCCAAGGGCAGGCAGTGCCTCTCTCACCTGGGAGGGCCGCGCCTGGCACAGTCCAGGTACACAGGGAGCCTAACCTAGGGTCCCTGGGGATCCTGGGAAGAGTCTGCTGCAGAGGCGGGCTGCCAGAATTGGGGCTGGGGGATCAGATCCAAAGATCCCAACTTTAGCCTGCCTGTGTCTGCACTGTCTGTCCAGCCCTGGCCCCAACCAAGTGCTGGACATTGCTTTATTTTATTTGATTGAGATGGGGATCTTGCCACAAACTTCCAGGTCCCAGCAATCCTCTGCCTCCGAGTAGCTGGGCCTGCACTCTCCTGCCAGCAGCCCAGAACCACTTGCATTCGCCAGTAATAAAGGAGGAAGAACCTGATGCAGCTTCCTTACTTGTCAGGAAAGATCCACATTCTCCTTTCCTAGTAGGAATCAGGCTAACACCAGGAACCCGGAAACTGGGAACCACGTGTCACAGGGCTCAGGTTTTGGAAGCAATTCTGTCCCCAAAGCAGGCTGCTGGGCCAGCGGGGTTGGCTGAGTTGCCCCAGCCGAGACGGTGCTCCAAAAGGGTTCCTGGACACCTGCACCAAGTTCCAGGTGCTGTAAGGACAGCCCTGTGCCCAGCAGCACCCCTACCATTGCCGGGACCTACATGATCACAACACCCTGGTACTGGGACAAAAACCCACAACCACAAAAATCAGTGCCTCAGGCCTAGGAGCCAAGAGTGACCCAGGCTAGTACAGCCTCAAATCGGAAGCTCAGAACCCCAAGCAGCCCTGGCTGAGCTTGGGACCTGCGTTTGTTCTCAAACCTCTCCTTCCAGTTTACCACACTGCACACCTCTGCCTCAGTAGCACCTCTGCCCAGCAAGGGACAGGTGTGGAGATGCAGCCACTGGAGATTATGGTCACGGTCCCTGGCAGAAGCGTGCACACCAGGCTCCACAGAGGGGATTCTTCACACGGGACCTGAAACAGGCCTTCCAGATACCAAATCTCCCCAGCAGGCAGTGAAATCCTCACGCAGACTTCGGTCTGTTCTGAGCACCCTCCCTGTCGCCTGCCGCCTGCCGTCCACCCTCACCACACCCCCGCAGTAAGGAGGGTTCCAGTGTTTCCCAAACTGGCCACTGCAGGCTGCAGGCCAAGCCCAAGGCCACCCAGCAGCCAGCGCTGGGCCCTAGAACCTAGCAGGGGGTCCTGGGTGAGGCTTCCTCTGCAGGCTCAGAGAGGTCGGAGTGGGGGTCCTCAAGGACCAGTGCCCAGCCAAACCCAAACCCCAGCCCAACCTTTCCAGCGCCAACACACACACAGGTTCCTCCCTGGCCCCGCCCAGGTCTGCCTGCCAAGCTGCAGGGACATTCGCCCTCACACTGCAACAATAAACACTACCAGCTTGCTATACCAGCTTCTAGTGACACCCAGCCCTCACTGCTACAACGAGCAAGTAGCTTTTGGAGCTGGGTGGGACAAACTTGCACAACCATACCGTGTCGTGGGACCCACTGGCAAGATGAGTGGCAGCCACAGACTCAGTTGCTACGGAGCACAGGCAGCAGTGACAGACAGGGACCCTGGCCCTGAGGCTGTCACAGGGAGACCCGGCATGGTAGTGGGCTTTCAGAGATCTTTGTAGCATCTTGGATTTGTGTCTTTCCCACCATTTGCTAGAAGATTTATGATGCCAGGAAGTTCGTGGAGAAAAAAGATGGATGGGAAACTGAATCTCACATGCACAGGGTAATGTCTGGCCTGTCTGGGGCTGGCACTATAAAGATTTCAGGCAAGCAGATGTCCTGGAACTGTCTCTGGAGCATGAGGCCCCGCCACTCCTAGAACCTGGACCCTCACCCCAACCCCACCCGGGAAGTCCAGAAAGTTCAGAGGTGGGGGTCAGATTCCCCAAAGACCCTCTCAAGGCCTGGCTGGGCCACAGCAGTCCAGCAGGGGCCCTAGCAATGTCTGAGAATCCCTCCTACACTCCCAGTGCAGGGCCAAGCCTCCCTCAAAAACGCACTGTTTTGTTTTCCAAGAAAAAACCCACAGGTCCTAATACCAGATGCCAGGGTTGCTCATGCTGCTGCAATGTGGAAGCTGTGGCAGGGCTCCCCGGTGACTGCAGGGCTCCCCACTGTGCCTCGGCCTGCCCTTCAGCAGCCACCACCACCCCTGCCCATCCTCCATGGGGACACAGAGCCAGAGACAAGAACCTGGGATGAAGGAGCACTATGGGAACCAGACACCATGACAAAGGCCTCAGTCAGGACATAGCCTGGTGCCCAAAACAAGAAGGGCCAAGGAAGTGCTGGCCTGTCTGGGGACATCGAAGGCAGGGAGTCACCCCAGCTCAAATGCCGTGCCAGCCCTGCAGCTGCTGCACACCCTGGAAGGCTGGGAGCCTCCTGCACTGCGGGAGATCCTCACAGGCGCCCTGGATTTCTGGATCATGAACACCTGCAACATCACCATGCTCTCTGTCAGGTGAGGGGCAGATAGATGCCCCATCTGCCCAGATAGATGCCCCTCCTGAATTCCCTATGTCTTCCTAGGACAGAGAGGACAGATGGGGACAACCGCACTGAGGAGCTGCCATTTGGAACCATGATCTTGACCAGACATGCTTGTCAACAGAAGGGCACGGCCTGCTGCCAGCTCTGTCCAAGAATGGAGCCTCAGAGACACAGTACATGTACCCTCCTAGTCCCCCAGTCCCTCCTGGTCCTTCCTGGTCCTGGTACCCACCTCATCTGGGATTCACCAGGAAGTGGCCCAGCTGGCTCTGACCTGCCACCCGGCCCTCCCGGCTTGGCAGGCCTGGCCCCCAGGGAGCCAGATAAAGAAGGGAAATTGCTCTGGGGATTTCTTCACAGGCCCCATGCCAGAAGTAGAGAGATTGGAGATGGGCCCTCCAGCATCAAGGGACAAGGAGCGTCAGGCTGTGCTGTACCTGGCAGCCTCAGCCCAGCTCCCCCACTGGAGCTGACCCTGGCCCCATCCGTACCCACCACAGGCTGCGGAAGCCACACACTATCACACAGTCCTGTCCAGGGAGGGGTAAGGAGGAGGGACAGTGAAGCGGGGCTCAGGGAGAGGTGGAAGAATGCAGGGAATGCAGAGATAAGGTGGAGGAAGTGGGGGTCATCACAACCACTGCACCCGGCCCCTGTGGAAGACTGATCCCTGGGGCCAATGCTCCTGCAGCCCTGGCCACTCAGCTGTGTGACCTACAACGTCCCACCTCTTGGCTAAGGGATCCTCTAAGGGCCTGGCAGGCAGTTCTAGGAGGTTCTGACATCTGGGCCAGCTCTTCACCAAGAATGGCCCCGGCCAAGGCACTCTGAGACGCAGCCATCCCGTGGTCATCCCTGCTTTTACACCGGGACCACAAGAAGTGACTGAACCGGCCAGGTTCCAGAGCGGAGGCTTCCCTGGGAGCAGAGCCTCCCGGAGTGTGGGGACTGTGGCCAGGGACAGACCTGGCCACTGGAATGTGGCCAGTGCCCTCCTCCTTCCGGTGTAACTGGCACCACCCCATGATCCAGGCTGTCCTGCCCAGCTCAGGAGCCCTCTGTGGGGTGTGGCGTCCACCCTCAGCCAGCACAGGGGATTAGGGTACTCGGAGGGTACTGTGTGGGTGGGCACTCTGCTGGGGAGTGGCAGAGAGACTTGGGAAGGGCCTTGGTCCCAGGAGCCGGGATCCCCTCGGCCAGCAGGGCCCTGTAGCCTGTGCTTACCACGAAAGCGCCCCCCTCCCACCTCCTGTGTGATGTCCAGGGCCTGGCCAGCCCAGCACCCAGAAATCACCTCACAAGCCTCGCCCCTGCCTGTGGGTATCACACCCGCAGGGCTGACACCAGGACCCAGGGAGAAAGGGGAGAAGCAGGCCGCAAGCACAAAGCAGTACAAAATGCAAGCTGTCAGCACCACAGCAAGCGGCTCACAGCAGTGGTGACCACACACTGCGCCCTGTAAAGGGACCGCTAAGCAGAAGCCCAGCATGTGCCTGGCCACTACCTCTCCAACCTGGTCTGTGCATGGGGGCCCTTGTGCACCCAGCTCTGTCGCAGCCACCAGGGACTCAGGCCACAGGTCACCCCTTGCCAGCTTCCCTGCCCTGCCGTGTGTCCCCGTCCAGCCTGTCACTGAGGCCCGCTGTTAGAGATCAAAGCAAGCAGATGAAATGAGAGTTACTTCTGGTGGGGGCCACCCCCACAGAATGACCCCACAGACAGTCCTTGTTTCACGGTCCCTGGCTGGGGCAGCAGGACATAGGGACTCTGATTCATGCACTGGGGGCAGAGATGGTCCCTCCCCCTCCTGTCCAGAGGTCAAGCAGCAACAGGAGACCCAGGGGAACCAGCCGCGCCACCAGAGCAGCCCATGAGCAGGGCAGTCCATGCAGCTGCAGCAGGGAGGGCCCTCACTGAGCTCACAGGGGGGTCCCAGGGTATGTCCCAGGTATAAACAAGTCACATCTCCATTACATGGGTGGAATCTCTAGACATCTCTGGCCACACGCTGACCTGTCTGCTGTCACCCCAGGATGGCCAGTGTCATCCGGCCACTTCCGTGAGCCACACCTGCAACCCTGCCCCTCTGGTCCTGCAGCCTACCCTTTGAGGATGGAGTGGTCACACAGGGAACCAAGGGGCAGGGCCACATGGGCAGGCCACACTGCTGGGGTGCAGTGGAGTAAGCCCCCAACACTCCCCGGTTTCAAGGCTACCCCTTGTCCCTCCCCACCGGCCCACCACAAATAGTGGAGTTGGCCCCCTTTTGGTTTTCAGTCTTCTTACAACACCCTGGGGACTTGGAGGAGGTAGGGAGGACAATGAGTCACTTGGAACAATAGGAAATTGGAGCTCAGAGAGGGTGAGCAACATGCCCCAGGTAACACAGCAAGGCGGAAATTCTCTCAGGTCACCCCGCCCTGGCTGCCCTCCATATAGCCAGGTCCCACCCTCACTCTGGGCTCTCCCTCGGGCTGCCTAGGCACACGGTGGAAACCAACGAATACCAGTAACCCAGGGACTTCCGACTGACCAACCCCGCCACTAGCTGGGGCCTCTAGCCTCCCTGCTTGCACATGTGGCCCCCTTTCAAGGAGCTCAGCATGCACACTGAACACACAACCGCATCACCACCCCTGAAGATCCGGGACGTGCTGGTTGGTGCCTATCCCCCACCTGCCTGGCACCAAGCGAGGGTCTCTGAGCCTGCATCACAGCTAAGGAGGCCAGGGCTCAGAGCAGGGACGTGGAGCAGGCGCCCAATCACAGCGGTGGGTCATGTGGCTCTCCCTGATTGTCCCTGGGGCTGCTTTTCCTCCTCCAGCAGGCTGAGCAGGTTCCACAGGGTGTGGGACACAGGCTGCCACAGGGACACCACGCAGAGGACACTGGCTACCGTCCCACTTGGCACCAAGGAAAAGCCATGGAGAGGTGTTTTAGGTTGTGGGCTCAGTCCCTGTGGGGTGCACCATAGTGCCTCCCCCAGTACCAGCAGGGTCACACAGCAGTCACCTGTCACCTGGAGCCTCCCACAGGCAGTGTCGCACCTTCTGGGGACAGCCCAGTGCTCACCCTGGGAAGGGCTTCAGGCAGCAGGAGCTGCTCTTGTGGGGAGGCTGGGAAGGGGCGCTCGGATGAAAGGAGATGAAGTCATCCCCTCTCCCAATTACACACGCTGAGCTGGAGGCCACAACAATGGCCCAGCAGTTGGGAGCATTTAGCGAAAGGGCAAAAGCAAAAATAGAAGTGGCAGGGAGGGAAGGATGCTCTTCACCAAGGGATGCAACCAACAGGAGGCACGGCCGCCGGGCTCACGCACACGTGTGCAGTGACCAGGGCCATGCTCGGACACGGGCACACTCACACAGCCACCCACAGGGTGCTGAGCGGTGTGCACACACACTCCCACCTGCCCCGGCTCGCCCCAAGTCAAGCTCCAGGACCCCCTGAGAATCAAGGGCCCTCCTCCTCACTCCTGCCCTGCCCCAAGGCGCCAGTGACAGGGACAGGTCCGGTGTGGCCACACCTCCCCTTGCTTGAGCCTGTGGTGTCCACAGGGGAGACTTGGCCCCTGGGTCTGGGAGGAGAACTGGGGCTCCAGGCAGGGCAGGGAGCCCCCCACCCCCCTCATGTCCCATCTCCCATGGGACCCAGGTCCCGACATCCCCAACAGCTGCCACTGCTCATGCCTTTTCCTGCACCATCCCGGAACCAGCCCCAAACTGCCCAGGAGGAGGAGGTGACACAGAGCGCTGCGGGCCAGCCGGTGTCACAGCTGCCCAGGGCAGAGAACAGCATAGCCAGGGCCTGTGGGCCTGTGGGGCAGTCCGGGGGCTTCTGGGGCTAGTCCAGGGTGCTGACAAACAGCTGACAGCATGGTTGTGGGTGAGGTCCACACATGCACCCCTGCCTGCCTCACTTCCTGACCCTCTTCCCCATGAGGCACACACGAGCGTCAGGCTGTTGACCCAGGGGTGGTCTGAGGCTGGACCGCACGGCCTGCCCCTGCCCACTGTCCATCTGCCCCACCTAGGAGGACTAGTGGCTGCAGCCTTGGGCCACCCAGTGAGTCACCTGGGTGGAGCCAGCCCTTGGCCTCAGCCTCGAATTCCTGCAGCGGCTGCTAGGGTGCAGGCACCTTCCAGGAACTCTGTCATTGAGGCAGCCAGAGCCCTGCGACAGGAAGCAGCAGGCCCGACCCCCAGGGCTCTGAAAAAGGTCGGCCGAGCTGCCCGGCACGGCACCAAAGCTCAGCAGGGTCAGGCCCAGCACCCACTGGCCACTGGCAGGTCACACCCCCAAGTGGCCAGCACGTGCCAGACCAATGACGGGATGCACTGTCCCCCTCAGAGCACAGCAGGAGCCTGCCTGGTCATCAGAATGGACTTACCACTGAGCCGCAGCCCCAGCCTTTTCATTTCTTATTTTGAGACATGGTCTCGCTAAGTCACTGAGTTCCCCAGGCTGGGCTCAAACTTGAAATCTTCCTGCTTCAGCCTCCAGACCAGCTAGAATCACAAGTCATGCTCAGCTAAAATTCACTCCCGGCGCAGAGGGATAGAGCAAGAAGGACTTTGTGAAAACTGGTGGACGGACAAGACATGAAGGGCCATAGCTGGAAAACCAGGGTCCCCAAGTGAGGGAGCAGACAGGCGGGGAGGGAGGGGACCTGTGGGAAGGAGAGGTAGCCACAGTCCAGATGGGCGCAGGAAGCACCTGGATGCAACTCAGGGACTCTCAGTCTGGGGCCAGGGGACTCGAACTTGCCGCTCAGGCAGAAGGGTCCCTGGGGCGAGGTGAGGCTGTATGGGGGCGCTGAGCATGGCTGCAGATGGGTCCTGGGAGTGGCGAGACCACAGCAGCACTGGGGAAGGAGCCGGGGTGCCCCCCACACCACAAGTACAGAACCTCGATCACCCGGGCTCGGGACACGGAGAACCACACAGCCTGGTGGAACAGAGCCCTGGGCGCTCACAGCCACTGCCCCCTGGGCAGAAATCCATGGCCCACGCAGCGGCTGCCTTCTGCCAACCCAGGCCAGGCCCCCAGACAAAGCGCTCTTGGTCCCTGGGCTCCCACTGTCTTGCATCTCTCGCCAGGCTGCACGGGGCCAAAGGAGGATTTCCAGGGGGATTTCTCAAAGGGCTTGGGAGGAACATCCTGTCCACAGGGCCTGGAGCCTGCAGCCCCCTGTGAAAGGCCACAGAGGGGCCAGCGACCCTTCGGAGAGGGACCCGGAGGAGAATAGCTGTTTGGAACAGGGCCGTCTTCGGGCTGCCTCGCCCCACTGCTCAGGAAAGGCTGCCCAGGGCTGGGAGGGTGCCACGTGCTTAGCAGGCACCAGGCCTCAGTCCCGGCTGCAGCACTGAAGAGGTGGTTCAGTCCTAAAGACTAAAACCTGCGGTCCTCATCGTTACAGGCACACTCTCAGCTGTCACTGCACTGTGAGGCCTTGATTGCTTTTCCAGCAAGCCAGGAAGGGCATCTGGGTGTGCCCAAGTCTCCAGAGGGAAGCGGTGGCTCTCAGAGGCAGTGGGGCTGCCCATGATGGCGGAGCCAGGCCTGGCCTCTTGCTGCATGAGGCTGTGCTCTATCCCCCTGGTGACCTTGTCCAGCTGTTTAGACACACTCCTCAGGATCACACCCCAGGTGATCGTGTCCAGTGCCCACAGGGGAGGGGGGCGGCTGTGCCCTCCAAAGCTGTCACCAGCCTAGAAAGGGGGTGCAGCCCTGTCCCCGCCCACAGTCAACTGGAGACAGCTATGACCCAGCCACACACTCCCCACTGCAGCCGGGATGCAGCAGAGGTCCATGGGGGACACCTGTCCGCATGACACACAGGCAAAGGACCACTTCAAATGGCCGGCCAAAGAAGAGCAGTGATACAGCGAGACATCTTCAACGCGCCCCTGTGAAACTGCAGCAATGCCAGGTGGAAAAACCACATCTTAAAGAGGGCCTTGGCTAAGCTCCAACAGAAAAAGGATATTAGGTAAAAACTAAGGAAATGAGATGCGAAGGAAGTCCTGGGCTCCGGTGGGTACTAATGTGTCCACACTGGCTCGTTCCTCGCAGCAGAGGCACAAAGCACTGTAAGAGGCTAATAACCAGAAACCGGGTACAGCACCGACGGAGATTCTTGGCTGTCCCCTCACTCTTTCTCGAAATCTAATAGCTGCTATAAGGAAGAGTTTCTGTGGGAGATTCTGTTTGTCCCTTTCATCCTCTGTGATACCAGTGACTGAACCTAGGGTGCTGCACATGCCAGGCAGCTGCTACGCCCCTGAGCCCCAGAAATCATTTATTTTTAAAGGTATATATAATACCAGGGTGAGGTGGTACACACCTATAATCCCAGCACCCCGAGAGGCAGAGGCAAGAGGATCACAAGTTCAAACCCAAGCATGCTGGCTTTGATCACATCCCTCGCTCCTGCAGTGTCACCGGGAGAATCCTCGGTGAAGGGGCCCTGCAGGAGTCCTTGGGCACGGTTGTTTTTTTTTTTTTTTTGCGGTACTGGGGATCAAACTCAGGACCCTGCACTTGCTAGGCAAGCGCTTATTCCACTGAGCTATATCCCCAGCCCTGGGCATGGTTTTTAAATTTCACTTATCAACATTCCAGTTATTCCAAGCTTTCCCATGATAAGCAATGGATGATGGTGGGGCGGGTGACATTCTGCATTTCTACAGGGGACAGAGGATGAGGAGGTGGTGGGGACGGGGTGGATGACAGTCCATTGTGTCCCTCACCCTGACCCGCACAGGATGCGTGTCAAGCCAGACACCCAGAGGACACACACTAATTCATAGAGACAGTGTCATTGCGGCCACACATCACCATGACACACAGAGGCTGTCTGGATGTCTGGGTCAAAGTTTCTATTTTTTAAAAAATTTTGTACCATAAACAGGAAGCAGCCGACAGTGGTGGCACACATCTGTAACCCTAGCACTTTGGAGGCTGAGCCAGGAGGATCTCCACGAGTTGGAGGCCAGTCTGGACTACATCATAAGACACTGTCTCAAAAAACAAAGGCAAATAATAAACAGGAAGTACCTTTGGAATAAGAAAGGTCACAGATGAGAAAAGTGACTTTTACACTTAAGAAGCACACAAGGGCAGAAGGGGCAGCGGGTGGGGCCGGGGGTCCCAGAGCTGGGGCCCTGAGGTCAAATCCTGCCCTGCCACTCCCTACACTGTGACCCTGGGCAAGCTACTCAACTTCTCTGTCTCAGGTGCCCTTGGTTCAAGTGGGACAAATAGGAGCAGTGCCTCAGCTCCCCAAGGGCTCGCTGTGTGCAAGTGTGGGAATCGCCAAGTGACTGGCAGCTGTCACCATGACCACTGTGGGACTGAGTATCACTGCGCATGTGCCTTGGTGACCCGCCACAGTCCATGCGGTGAGACCCACAAGGCACCCATCAGCAGAGGCGGGGACCCCTGAGTGGCACAGGGAACAGTGGCCTCCTGGAAGCCCAGACGAGCAACGCGGTGGGACGAGACAGCCCCAGAGCTTGGCCCACGTAACTGCGAGAGGGGAACCCAGGGCCCAGGCCTGCAGGCAGCAGCCTCCTCCACCCCAGGCAGCCACAGTCCCTCCCGGACAGAACACTCTCCCCAGGTCACCTTGAGTGACACCCCGATGCCCCAACTGTCTAGTGACTTTGACCCCATGTGATGCCTGGCCCCTCCATGGTGTCAAGGGGAAACCCTCTGGGCCAGGGGCTCTGTTCCTCATCACAGGCCACAGGCCCAGGCAGCCTCAGCCTCCTCCTCTTCCTCCCCCTCCAGGGCCCTTCACTGACAGACGCCGGCATGTTCAGAAAAACAGCTGTCCCACCCCAGCATCCCTGCCTCCACTATGGGGCACCCGGCCATCCTGCCCCCCAGGAGGGGGCCATACCCCTAAGTCATCCCTGACAGAGCCAGGATCCACATCCCCTCCCCTACAAAGCCACCCCCACCCCCCCACCACAGATCTCATGTCACCCAGGTCATTCAAAGGACAAAACTTCAGACAGGCGGACTGCACTGCCCTGCAGAGGCCTTAAGCAGCAGGCCAAGAGATTCTACTTTGGGGCAGCCCAGGGATTCTGCGCAGGGCTCCCTCAGTGACAACAGGCTGCCCTGGTCACTTCGGTCATCCCACCAATGCCACGCCCCCTCATCCTCTGCAAGGCGACTAGCTGACCACCTGCCACTGAGGCCCTGATCCTAGTGACAAAACAACGGTGTTAGTGTCTGGGGTTCATCGTCATTTTTTTTCTCTTTTGAAATAGGGCCTCACTATGTAGTCCAGGCTGACCTCAACACACAGCAATCCTCCTGCCTCAGCTTCCTAAGTGTATGTTTATTTTTTTCAAGAAGAAAAGAAATAATCAAAAAACAAGACATGTGCATTTTTTTCCATGGCCTTATGAGCTGGCCCCTGGAGATCTCTAAGTTAAGCATCCACATCACAGGTGAGAAACCTTAGCGAGGGAAGAGACAGCAATTCCTCCAGGGCTCCCAGCTGGCTCTGTCCCCTGCCGGCTCCCACATGGTCAGGCTGCCACTCACAGGCTCCTTGTGCACAGGGGCTGAGTCCCAGCTGGGAGAGGCCCGGCACGCTGGAGACGGAGGCCCGGCCTGGGCACCTGCAGGCAGCCACACTTCATGGGACAAGGTCACAGGTGACCTGCAGCCTGCTCCGATTTCCCCAGTGAAGCAGGGGGCCTGATATGACCTCTCCCTCAGGCTCACACCAGTACAGAAGTAGGACACCCAGCAAGGCCACCAGGTGGCCACTCAAGCCTGCAGTCCCCACACCACAGTCATCTGCAACACCATCTGCTCCGAGAGCACACACGTCCACATCAGCCTCCGGGGAAGGCGACGACCCCTCACCCTCAACCTCTGGTGCCTGCCAGTCCCAGCCCACACCCCAGGACACACACACTGTCTCGTGTGCAGTCTTCAGCTGCCAACCAGCAAATGCCTGAGGGGCTGTGGGACCGAAGGTGGGAAAGGGGCATCTGAGCTAAATGGGGCACTGGCAGGACAGCCCTGTCCACCGCATTTAGGATGCCAAGAGCAGCAGGTGGCCTGCAAGCACCATCACCCTCTTATCCGTGGTCTCTCTTTCTTCCTTCTCAGCTATCCATGGTCCCCCAGAGCCCACCAGAGCAGGTCAAAAATGGGAAATTCCAGAGATAGCTCTAAACTTTACACCGTGCCTTACCCTTCTGAGTAGTACAATACAGTCTCATGCCCTCCCTCCCACTGTGTCCTCTGGGATGTGAGTCACCCCTCTGTTCAGCGTGTCCACCTTGTATGCACCACCCACCCGTCAGTCACCCAGGGGCTTAGGCAGTCATCAGTGTAGCATACACAGGGCTCAGTACAAGTGGTTTCAGGTAGCCACAGGAGGTTAGAATTTGTCCTCAGAGAAGGGGTCGTGTCTCAGGGATAGAGCCTGAGCACAGTTACTTCAGGGGATGAGGGGTTCCCTGAGGAGGCAGCAGCAGAGGGGTGGCAGAGGGCCCTGACTATGTGATCTGCACAGAGCAGAGAAAGCCCTGAGCTGCCCTGGGCATCTCTCTTCTAACCCAGTCCCCCAAATTAAGCAGCAGGCCAAGAGGTTCTGGTGTCTCCAGTCAGCAGGGGCCCTGGAGCCCAAGCAGATCTGCAACTGGCAGGAGGGCAGGCACCGTGGAGTGACTGCTCCCCACCTCCCTCCTGCCACAAAGTGGGGCTGCGAGGAAACAAGGGGTCTTTTTATTCAGGGCCCCCCACACACACTTCAGACACTATCACACTGCCCACAACCAATCGGCACCCAACCGGGGCAGAGCCAGGGATAGGCTCTCAACTCAGCGGGGAGGGGCTAGGGACTCAGCAGATCAGAGGCACCATGCGGCTCAGGGATCATACTGCAGGACAGGAACACCGGGAAGAGGGCAGGGAGCACCCCTGGGGTCCGCTGAGCACACTCCTAGCCTTGGGACAACCCCCAGGGTGGGGATACCTGCAGCAGGGTCCGTGACCATACTCCCAGGTGCTCCACGTCACCAGCTGGCAGGAGAGCCTAGCAGTGAGGCCTCAGGAGAGGGGACACTGTCCTCAGGTGCCCACCCCGCCCCTATTGTGGAGTAGGAGGCAGTCTAGGGGGACCTCATGTGACTCTCCAACCCACAAGGCCCACAGGACCTAAACTGTGCACTCTTTTGTGTAGGGGAGGGTGGCACCCTGCCCACCTTCCAGGGGGCTAGGCATGGGGGGACCCCAAGTCCAGCCCCTCTGGGCTGTGCTACTAAAACCACACCAATGTCACCATAACTGCCCAAGGCCACATTTGCCCCGGCAGCAAAGACGCCATGAGCTAGGGGGAGAGGCCAGGCATAGGGCCAGAGCCCCAGGTGCAGTGTATAATGGCCTCATCACCGGAGACAGCTGGCAAGGTGGCTTGCAGCTGGACCCCGGTGGCTCATTTAACCCCAGGGCGCCTGTCCACAGACCAGTCACGGCTGCATCGAGGGGACTCAAATGGTACTGAGGGGCAGGGTGGGGCAGCCAGCGAAGGATGCGGCCTCTCCAGGAGGGGCGGGAGGCCAGGGAGAGGCTTCGGGCTTGCCTCCACCCTGCCAGCACCCACTCTACCCCGTCAGCTGAAAGCCCACTTTCTTTGCTTTCAGATCCTGCAGCCTTCTTGGCCTTATTTTGAGAACAGGGAGGCAGCAGCTGGGAAGCAGTTGGCTGGACTTGGCCAGGGAGACCCCTGGAGCCATGCGGCCGCTCCACACTCAGTTCCTGCCTGGACCGGTGTCCACCCACACAGCCCGGACTCGCACATGTTCGGCCTGGCACCCACCACCTCCGGCACCAGCCAAGAGCCCAGCTCAGGGCTGCCAAGCTCCAAGATACTGAGTGGCAGAGGCCACGCTCACACACCCCAGGGCTGTCCACATCCCAGGCTGACCTGAGTTCAGTGGGGGGCAAGTAGCAGTCACAGGGCCTCACTATGTAATCCAGGCTGGCCTCAACGCACAGCAATCCTCCTGCCTCAGCTTCCTAAGTGCATGTTTATTTTTTTCAAGAAGAAATAATCAAAAAACAAGACATGTGCATTTTTTTCCATGGCCTTATGAGCTGGCCCCTGGAGATCTCTAAGCTAAGCGTCCGCATCACAGGTGAGAAAACTTAGCAAGGGAAGAGACGATTCCTCCAGGGCTCCCAGCTAGCTCTTTCCCCTGCCGGCTCCCACATGGCCAGGCTGCCGCTCACAGGCTCCTTGTGCACACAAGCTGAGTCCCAGCTGGGAGAGGCCCGGCACACTGGAGACGTATGCCCGGCCTGGGCACCTGCAGGCAGCCACACTTCTTGGGACAAGGTCACAGGTGACCTGCAGCCTGCTCAGATTTCCCCAGTATGGTAGGGGGCCTGATTTGCCCCTCAGTGCAGCCGTGACTGGCCCGTGAGCAGGCGCCCTGGGGTTAAATGAGCCACCCAGTTCCAGTTGCAGGCCACCTTGCCAGCCGTCTCCGGTGATGAGGCCATTACACACCACAGAAGAAGCAGGTGGACCAGCACGGCCCCGTGGAGGCCTGTTAATGGCAGGGTGCCCTGCACCTTACCGTCAGCAGAGCCCCAGGCCGGTGCAGCACACCCATGTGGCTGCCGGGCTACTGTCATTCACGTCCCTTAACTGTAACTCAACTGAACCGCAGCGCTGGAGGGCGTGGGCAGCCCAGGTCAGGGCCAGGAGACTGTGACTCTGGGCGGAACACAGGCGATGAAGCAGGCGCAGAAGCACAGGGTAGGCAGGGTAGTGACCAGAGTGACTGGAAACCTGAGCCTCTGGACCAGGACCGAGGGGAGACCTGGGATGATTGAGGGGCGATGACCCCCACCAGGCAGGACTGAAGGGAGCTGCAAGGTGCTGTCACACAGAGGGGACTAGCACGCCATCCTGTTCTAGAAGCCAGGCTGGCAGGGGACATGGACTGCACAGGGAAATCACCTTTCCCGGGGCCTGGGGCTTCCTGGGGCAAGCCCTCCTGGGCAGGTGGGGAGAGGGCGGGGTTTTGTTTTATTGCTCTCACCCAGGAAACATGAGCCTGCTTGTGGAGAAGGAGCCGAGAGACCCAACAGGGACAAGAGAAGGGACAGAGGCAAGGGAAGTCCCACAGGAGGACGGGCAGGGCTGGGCTGGAGGAGGGAGGGGCCCCTCTCCCAGCCAGGACCAAAGAGAGGGAGAAACACACCTCTTAATTTGCTGTCCCAGCATAAAAGTGGCACAGGCAAAACCCAGAAAATATGGGAAACAGAAAAATGAGGAGGGTGGGGGCGGGGCGCTTCCTATTATCCCACTGGCAAACGAGAGATGTCACGCAGCCAGGCAGCCGGGAAGTGAAGCCCTGGCATGGGCAGTGTGGCCGGAGCCTACCACAAAGGGCCACTCCCAGAGCGGGCTCATTAGGGAGGCCAGCCGGTGCCGCGCACAGTGACAGGCGGGCGCATTCAGGGCCGCACACAATCGGGCCCTTGTGGCGGGCGGGGGAGCGGGGTGCTCACGGGAGCCTCGGATTCCTAGACAAGAGCAGGCCTCCTTCTTGCCTTACAACCTGGAGCCGGTGCCGAGGCAGATCTGGGGAGACAAAGAAATGCATCCCCTGACAGCGGCTGGTCTATTTTTGGAAATGGGTCGACTCTTCCCTATAGCTGTCATCTCAGTGCCACTGGCCCTGCTTGCATCTGTCCCCTTGAATAGAGCGTAAAAAGCCGCCCCCGGGCATGGTATCTACGACCCAACAATGGGGGCATCACAGAGGCATTGCCAGGCAGTCAATTAGAGGCCTGGAACAACCAGGCTGTGTCCAGCTCAAGGCCCGGAGGCCCCAGCCAGGCTCACCCAGGCTACTTCCGCAGGTGCCCATGCAGCCCAGGTCAGCAAGGGCACAACCCAGGCCCGTTTCTTGCTCACTGCTGATGTGAACCGACACAGCCTCTGCCCCAGCCAGCTGACCCTGGATGCCCCGCCACGGACCAGCGTCCTCTGGCTGCCCTGCTGACACAGCCTATCTCCAGCACGACGGCTCTTGAGGTGCTGCAGCATTACCCCCAGATCTTTCCGGAAGGGCTCAGGCCCTGGCTGCCTGGCAGGACCCCAGCAGCTGCAGCAACCACAGGTCTGCAGGGACCATGCAGGGCCCCCGGGAGGCCAGACTGGGGTCCAGGGACATGGGGCAAGCTCTGACCAAAGCAGGTGTTTTCAATAAGCACAGTGGGGACAGAGGTTCAGGATGTGCCAGCTACAACCACACTGGACTTTTCTGGAAGCCGATAAAGATCACTGTGCCAGGGACAGCAAATGAAAAATAAAAGGGAGGCGACCACAGAGGCGTGATTGCTACCCGGGTCCAAGACACAAGGCAGGGATGCCTTGTCACCTGTCTGTGCCTCTGGGGCCCTCAGCCTGGTCCCCACACTGACTGTAACACCCAGGTGTGCAGCACAGCTGGGGAGCAGGGAGGAGTCTCGAGACAGGGTGCAGACAGCCTTGTCCCCAGTGAACCTGCACCAGCAATTGGAGCCCCATGTCCTGGTGCACAAACCGGGCACCCAGTCCTTTCAGCAGGGCCATCAGATAGGCGAGGCAGGTAATTCCATCGGCCCTGGCTCAGCAGGAGAGGCTGGGCTGGCCGGGGTCTCGGCCTCAGCCAGCACCAGGACACGTAACCATCTTGAGGCCCCAGAACGTCACCCTGCAGCCCAGCATTGTGCCTGAGGACCAAGCACCAGGACAGAGACTAAGCTCAGATGTAGAAGTACAGAGCAGATGCCCGGGGAGAGAAACAGCTGGCTCCCAGGACCACAGGGTGACCACAGACTGGCAGGGTGGTGGCCCTGGCCAGTGGCTTGGTCTGCTCAGGAGCTCAGGTCAGGGAGCCAGAGGAGCTGCACGTCTCTGGGGTCCAGCAGAGCCCAGCAAAGCCACCCTCCCTTCAGACGGGAGACAGAGGGTGCAGAGAGAGGTGGGGTGTGCACAGCCAGCTCAGGCAGAAGCCCTGCCCTGTGTTACCCAATACACAGGACAGCACTGGGCTGCACAGCAGGGCCCGAGCTCAAGATGTGAGGACAGGTGTGTTCACGGCCATTCTCAGGCCCCGTGGTGACCCACCTGGGGCTGGGTACAGACTGGAAAGGTTCTGATGTTCAGCAGGACCCTGTGACCCCATGAAGCTGGAGGTGCCAGGTAAACCCTGAGTGCCTTGTTTGTGACTGCCATCACTGCCACAACTGGTCCTGTTCCCACCTGTTCCCCCTTCAACACCTGATTTCTCTCTCTCTCCCCCTCCC